>RJWM01033883.1:0-20175 GCA_004363535.1 Dasyprocta punctata
GCCTGAGGCCTCCCTTATGTGAATAATACTGCTTTGCATGTCCTCTTGGTTTTTTATACCAAATCTTCACCAGCAAGTACATAAAACTCACTCCTCTCAAGGTTAGCATAGAATTTTGCGTGTTAAGCAAGATGTCTAGGCATTGCCAGAGGTTTAACACAGCGGCGCAAGTGCCTGCTTGGCAAGCGCAAGGTCATGGGTTCGATCCCCAGTACCAAAAATAAAAAAAGATATCTAGGCATTAATCAGCTCAGATATCTGTCTTTTCTTTCTCAGTCTTTCTCACACGTGCTCTTCCTTTTTTTCTTGTTTTTCCTCCCTCTTTTGGTTTATTGAGACAAATCTTCACTAAGTAGAGTAGTTCTGGATGAACGTCAGCTCACTATGTATCCCAGGCTGGCCTTAAATTTGCAGAGATCCTCCTTCCTCTCCTCACCCTAGTAATGAGGTTACTGGCATGCACGACCAAGCCTAGCTAATCTGCACTCTTCCTGATAAGCAGCTTATGTTCTGGCCACTGCTGGCTTTGTTTCTGGAGGTCTCATGTTTGTAACTCTGTTACTTGATTTCTTGCTGCCCAATCTGGAAAGACTCATTGTTTTATGTTAGAATATAGGCAAACATGTATAATTTTTTCTCTGTAGTAATATAGTGTTTAAATATTTTATAACATATTTTATCATACAATGTTTGTAGTGAGATGTAACAATAATAAAAATATGACTATCCTGAATTGGAAATTTAGCTCAGTGGTATAAACACGTGCCTGGCAAGTACAAGGTTGTGAGTTCGAGCCCCAGTACAAAAAGATAAAAAATAAAAAATAAAAAACAATAAAAACAATAAAAATAATAATATGAATATCCTGGAAACCTCAGACAGTCTATGTCTGGATCTGAAACTGTGTCTGTGAGTATCCAAATTAGAGCTTATTTGACTCACCCTTATCTTTTCCATAGATAACCACTGTCCTACTTCTATAGCTGGTTTTCCTAAGTCTGACATCTGGTTTTATCACTAGGCAGTATTCTTTGAGTCTTGCCCCCTTGGACTATTCAGTAAGTGATTACTATACAAACTGCACAGAAAAGTACTGTGTATGTTACTTTGTCACTAGGCTTCACTTGTGCTCATGTCTGAAACACAGGAAAAGTGCTTCTTACCATTTCAGCGGTAACTTGGTTGAAGTTATCTCACTTATTTTCCATTGATGGTGAAAAAAATCACATCTGTCTCCAGAAAAACTAAAATGTATTTTCTGAAAATTAAACTAAAGTTACTGGTCTGGGCCAGGGATTTAGCTCAGTGACTTAAGTGCCTGCCTGGCAGGTATGAGGTTATGAGTTTGATCCCCGGTACCAAAATATAAACATTTTTAAAAATTTTTTTTAAATTAAAAAAGGAGGAGAAGACAAGATAGTGGAAGAGTAAGCAGCAGAGTAAACAGCCTCCCTGAGAGATACCATCCAGATGCCGGAGTATAGCAACGTGGGGAAGACAAGAGGGAAGGAAGTGGGTCCCCTGGACCCAGGAAGAATTAAAGCAAGAGTTGAAGCCCACGGAAAGGGTAAAAAAAAAAACTTAAATGAAGAAGAAGGCAGTAGCTGGTGGCGCCTCTGCCCAGAGCCAGACCCACTGTGTGAGAGGAGCTGCTGGAACCTGGGCACACATGATCAAGGTGCCACAGCAGTGGAGACCCTGGAGACCTCTGCAGAGAGAGGCAGCATTGGAGGAGAGTGGCAGTGGATGGGGGAGCAGACCTGGAGGACTGAACTGGCTGAGGGTGAGTGCAGGGGACTTCATCCTCCCGTGGGAGACAGAAATTGGCCGGGAACCATTTTGGAGTTGGGCTGGATGGGTCCAGGGCTGGAGCTGCTCCTGGCTTCCTCCAGCAGCTCCTAGTTGGTAAAAATTGTTCTGACTGACCCCTGCTGCTGCGTGCATTCTGGGGGCCACCTTCGAGGGTCGCTGCGGCTGGCCAGCTTGGTCTGGAGGCAGTGGCTCCACACGTGCTCCAGGGGGCAGTAGTGCAGGATCCCACTGGTGACCAGCTCAGGTTTGCAGGCCATGGCCCCACCCCTGCACACACTCCACCAGCCATCAGGGAGCCAACACAGACGGGAAAAACAGCAGACAGCACTGCACTAGCACACCCAGTGGCAACCATCGGATATCCATAATCAGCACTGGCTAGAAGAACCAAACAGTCTCACTTCAGAGAAATTGTAGCCAATGCGAGGAGTGCCTGGGACCCCAGTATCCATTTGTCCAGAAGAACCCAGGAATATGTCAAGACAAAGAAGCAAAAGGCAGTCTCTGGCCTCAAATCCAAGCAGAGCAAGTCTAGGAGATGCAAAGGCAAAAGAGATCAGGGATCCCACAACTGAAGTTTCTGAGGTGATGGCAACTGAAGTAAAGAAACAACTTCATGAGGTATAAGAGAAATACTAACTCAGGTAAAAGAATAAATGAAAAGCATAATAAAAGAATTGCTAGGCATCTCTAAAGAAGACATAGATTAAAAAAATGGAGCATAGGAAAATGGAGGGAAATCTTGAATGAACAATACAAAAAAGATTTAGAATACATGAAACAGATTCAAAGAGATAGCCAGGAAATCAAAAACCACAATGAAAGTTAGCAAAATCAGCCGGGCATGGTGGTGCACGCCTTTAATCCCAGCACTTGGGAGGCTGAGGTAGGAGGAGCGTTGTGAGTTCAAGGCTGACTTGGGCTACAACATGATAACAAGGCCAGCCTGAGCTACACAGTGCGACCCTGCCTCAAAAAAACAGGGCCAGGAGTTTGGCTCAGTGACTCAAGTGCCTGTCTGACAGGCATGAGGTTGTGAGTTCAATCCCCAGTGCCGCAAAAGAAAAAAAAAAAAAAAAGACAGTTGGCAAAATCACTTGAAAGAAACTGAAGATAGACTTTCAAACCTTGAAGGCAGGTTTGCAGCTTGGGATTGTGAAAGGAAAGATCTCTTAAAAATAACAAGGAACCTGGAAGTAACAATTCAACAGCTGCAAGACAACCCAAAGAAACATAAGAATAAAAGGTGTGAGTGAAAAAGCAGGGGTCAGTACAAATAACATTAAAAGTCTATTTACAGAAATAATTTCAGAAAACTTCCCAAACTTGGGAAAAGGAAGTGACTTTCAGACAAGTGAAATATATAGAATTCCAGCTAGCCATAATCAAAATATATCTACACCCAGACATATAATAATCAAGATCCCAGAAATACAACACAAGAACAGAATACTAAAAGCTGTTAGAGAAAAGAAACAGATCACCTGCAAAGGAAAACCTATCAGAATCACAACAGACTTCTCAACACAAACCATCAGGTCAAGAAGAGCTTGGAGTGAAGTATTTCAAGTCCTGAAAGAAAATAACTTCCAACCCAGATTGATGTACCCTGCAAAACTGTCATGATAACAGGAATAACTGAAGGTTTTCCATATTACTTACATACATAAGGTTGCTGCTCTGTTAACTTCTTTCATGCTTTTGACAATATTTGTGAATATTGAATGCTTTCCCACATTGCTTACGTGTGTTTTACAATTGCTGTTGCAGGTTAAAGCTTTTCCACAATGCTTACATATGTAGGGTCTCTCCCCAGTGTGTGTTCTTTCATGTACTTTATAGGGTTTCTCCTCAGAGTGAATTCTTTCATGTCTTTGAAAACCTCTGTGACTAGTGACAGGTTTCACTCATGGTTGCTTACACATATAGGGTTTCTCCCCAGTGCGAATTCTTTCATGGGTTTGATAATATCTGTGAGTGGTGAAAGCTTTCCCACAGTGCTTACACTGCATGTGTAATCAAAGCATTAGCATTATAGCTGATAAGTAAGTTTATAAACTATTTCTAAGGAATAACAATTGTAACAGATTGGCTCTTAAATCCCTTTATTGATGTAGTCTGACATTTTGTCATAAATCCCTCTAACTTAAGCTATAATTATCTCTAAATTTTTGACATGTGAGAACCAGATTAATACATTATTTTGATAAATATTAACAACAATACGTACTGTATTTGTAAAAACTAGTCACAGCATCATTTTGATTAGTTGGCAACCTGGATATATATTACAGCATTTAGTCAAGATAAAATTCTGCAGAATTGGAGTCAGGCTTTTAGGCATAACTAAAAGGAATGAATAAGAAAAAGTTATCCCAGTTACAGTTTAAGCAATGTATATTTTGGTGACTATTTATTGAGGTACAATGCCTGGACGGAAGACCAGAGTTGAGAAGTGATATAGGGGAACAAAACTCCAGACCTACTATATGTCCAGTATGAGTTCGTGTTCTCTAAAATCGAAGAATGAATTTTAGGAACAATGGAGGTTAAGAAAAGAATATTTATTGAGAGAAAGAAAGCTTCTGTCTGAAAGAGATAGAGTGGGTCCCGAGTGGGTTGCCAAAGACTCTGTCTTTTCTAATGATTTTTACAGAGTAAAACCATGATGGGGAAAACTGGGAACTCACAAGGCAGATGGGTTTAAGGTGGGACAGAACTGTGGTCAACCAATAAGATTAATTATTTAGGTAAAATTGACCAAATCTGGGACAAATGGAGAAGTGAGTCATGTAGTAAGCTAGCATTCTTACGGATCAGTGACTTTCTATACGAGATTGGGATAGTAATCCTTGGCTTCTCAAGATGATCCATAACTAATCCCTAATGTCTGTACTTAGGGTTTGGTTGCATTTGTTTTGCTTTCTGTCTTGAGATCTGGCCCACAGCAAGATGTGTGTGTCTCTTCCAAGGTCACAAGACATTTGGTCCTCTGTACCGGTTCCTTTGAGGGCCTAGCCCTGTCTGACTGCCTATAGTATTTCTAACAAACTCAGTTGCCTGTAACAGAAGAACAAACAGACATGTGCCAATGTCCAACAATTGGCTGGTTTCTGCCTCTCATCATGATTACTCAAGGCTCCTCCAGGGAGATGACAGGCAGAGATGACAGTCTGGTCAGAGGTGTTACAGGCAACTGAGTTAGTTAGAAATACTATAAGCAGTCAGACAGGGCTAGGCCCTCAAGGAAGCCAGAAGAAGCCACCAATCCAGCTCCTACAGGCAAAAGCCCTGTTCCCCTTTGCTGCATGACTCACTTCCCTATTGGATCCCAATTTAATCAATCTTACTTATAATCTTATTGGTTGACCACAGTTTTGTCCCACCTCATTGCTGCCTGCCTTGGGAAGTCCCATTTTTTCCCCACCTTGGACCTGACTCACTGTGTGGTTCTGCTCTATAAAAAAAATCCCTGGAAAAGATAGGATCCTCAGTAACCCACTCAGGACCCCTTCCACCTGCCTCTTAGACAGAAGCTTTCTTTCTCTGAATATATATATTCTGCTCTTAACCTCCATTGTTCCTAAAATTCATTCTTTGATTTTAGAGAACACGAACTCGTACCAGACATCTAGTAGGTAGGGAGTTTCTTTCCCTATATCATATGTATTTACCTGGCTAAAATGAGTACCTTGAGAGATCCAGTGTGACAAACACAAGTCCATGAAGCCAGGTACCTGATATCAAGTTAGTGAAGTATCTTAACCTCAGGTGCTTTCTCTATTCCACTTTGTTCACACCCCGCCAGGTTCTCTCAGGACTGCGAATTCTTCACGGTGTATTAACTGTGGAATTGTCATAGACATTTTTGACCCCATTCTGAGGGGCAAGTCAAAGAAAGAGCCCAGTGAGTCCAGTTAGAAGAATATTCAGGCATGTCGATGCATAGCTCTGATTCCACTACTGGGGAGGCTGATGCAAAGGATCACGGCTAGCTCAGAGGCAGGCTGGGCTATGTGGTGAGTTCAAAAGTAGCCTAAAGTATATCACCAGGCTCTATCTAAAAGGAAAACAAACAGCGGAAGCTCTGAAAAGCCAGGAGCAAGTTCCGCTTAAATTCATTTGGACAGGTGGAAATCCCGGGAGAGACACCGGTCTAGAAGTCTCTGAGTTACAATTCACTATTTTTGCTGCACATAGGCAGGCAGGGATTTGTCTCTCTTGTAGCTCTCAGCTCAGAGCATTGGCAATGGGACAGGAGCCAATCACTGATTAAGAGGCGGGCATTGTGAGCTGTCCAATCAGATGGGAGGAGGAAGCCGGGCCCCTTCCGGTGTCATGGCGCCCTCATCTGCAACGCCGGCTCGTTGCTGAGAAATACGCCGCCTGTCTTGACCTTGTTACTGCATGACTTCTGCCGGCTCTGTGCTGCGTGGGGAGGACCCCGGGCGACCCTCAAGCCACAAGATGGTGACGGTACAGGATGGGATGCGATGGGGGTGAGGTCTGAATGGAAGTGTTGGGAACCAGCTGTGGCCGCTGGAGTCTCCCTGGGTGCTGTAGGGTCTGAGGTCTCCAGCGGCTCCACCGTCGCCTCTGTCCCCGCTGTCCTTACTGGGGCTGCTGTAGCTCTAGGCCCCCAGTGTTCTGTCACCAGCTCAGAGCGCAGGCACAGAGAGCCCCAGTCCGCAGCCCCGTGTCCAACTGTGCAGGGAGTGATTGGGTCTTGGGAAGACCCTGGCTCAGGTGAGGGGCTGAGCTGATGAACTTTGGTGTGCTGGTTCCCTGTTCTCATTTCTCCCCGCAGCACACCTGGAGGACCTGCATTTTATAAATGTCTGTTACGCAGGGTTTCAACCCAAAGATTCTCCACGAGCAAAAGGTCTTTTTGATGACAGTGACATCCTAAATTTGCGGTATTGCACTGCATTACCAAACTCCTGAGAGCTGTTGAGAAAAGCCATGAAAATACAGATGACTGTTTATCATTTTTGGCACTGTAAGTTTTTGGTGTAGAGTACTTGCCAAGCATGCAGTGAACTGCTGCGTTACACACAGAGGAATGAAAAGTTTGTCATCCTGATGATTCAGGTGTCATCTCTGCTCACAAATAAATCACTTAAGACAGGCCTTCCTACAGCGTTTAGAATGCTGAGAAAAATGAGGGGATGTTAGTATGTTAGCAAGGACAACTTTCAAAACAGTTCTGCAAGTTCCCAGCACTTAGAGAAACATTTATTTTTTTGGCACTGGGAATTGAACTCAAAAACTTCACGCCTGCCAGACAGGATCCTAAGCGACTGAGCCAAACTCCTGGCCCCAGTTTTCTTGAGGCAGGGTCACACTATGTAGCTCAGGCCGGCCTTGTGCTCGCGTTGTAGCTCAAGCTGACCTTTAAATCACAATGCTGCTCCTACCTCAGCCTCCGAGTGCTGGAATTAAAGGTGTTCACCACCACACCTGGCTTAGAGAAACATTTTGAACTGGGGCAGCTACATGGATCTGTGATGTGGTAGGCATGATGAAGGAGAGGGCTCTCGTCTCACATCATCGCTATCATTGTTGGACTGTGTGTAGTGGTTGTGATACAGGGGAACAAAACTCCCAACCTCCTAGATGTCCCAGTACAAGTTCATGTTCTCTAAAATCGAAGAATGAATTTTAGGAACAGCGGAGGTTAAGAGCAGAATATACTTATTGAGAGAAAGAAAGCTTCTGTCTGAGAGACATGAGGGGTCCTGAGTGGGTTGCCAAGGACTCTGTCTTTTCTAGGGACTTCTATAAAGTAAAAATCATGAGGTGAGACAGGTCCAAGGTGGGGAAAAATAGGAACTCACAAGGTGGGCATAAGGTGGGACAGAACTGTGGTCAACCAATAAGATTAATTGCTCAGGTAAAATTTTTTTTTAAATCAGAGACAAATGGGGAAGAATGTCATGTAGTAAGCAGGCATGCTTAACAGCAGTGACTTCCTATAGAGGGGTGGGATGCTGACTCCTGACTTCCTCAGGGTGATAGAGTATGGATGTATTTGCTTGATCCTTTGTCTTAAGATCTGGCCCACAGCAGGAGGTGCCTGTCTCCTCTAAGGTCACAAGACATTTGACCTTCTGTGCTGGCTCCCTTGAGGGCCTAGCCCTGTCTGACTGCCTATAATATTTCTAACTAACTCAGCTACCTATAACAGTTGGGCTGTAGACAGACGTTTTTTAAATATTGAAATGCTGATTGAAGTGAACTTTGCAAGAAAGGAGTATTGAACTAGGAATAAAGTCCCAGGGTTAAAGTCGGCAAGCATATGGATGATTTAGGATAAAAAAGTTATTTGTGTAGGAAAAAAGTTTTCTGTATAGGGAGAAAGAATGTGAGAGAGGAGGGAATGCTGGAGGGTCTAAAATCAGCACCTACAACAGAGGTTTTCCTCCGAGGGTACTTGGTTCTTAGTGTGACAACAAAGGAAGGGTTATGTGCTGGCTCAGAGTGAGAGTGAGTCAGAGATCACAGGCATGAGGGAAGGAGAGGAGCACATTAAATGTCAGAAAATTCTACAGTAACTTGCCTAACATACATTGGGAAATGTGTTCCCTTTCCACCATTTAAGAATCAAAGAGTGTCAAGTGTGGTGGCGCACACCTGTAATCCCAGCACCAGGAGGCTGAGGCAGGAGAATCTCTGAGAGTTCAAGGCCAGCCTGAACTGCATAGTAAGACCCTGTCTCAAAAACACACACACACACACAAAAAGTAAAAGCGTAAGTGGTAACAATTGGGTGGAAACCCACTTTGAATTAATTTTTACCATATTAGTGGTGTGCTGTACAGTACTTGCTCAGTGTACTGGCCACCAACAGATAGTTACTGCTCTGTCAGCAACAGAAGACCAGGAGAAAAGAGCCACGGGTTGACAGTGTGCCCTCTTCAATAAAGTATATATTTTATTATGAAATAGGCTGTGGTTACACAAATTTTTCTTACTAGGAAACAAGGAAATTATGTCAGTCAGTTGAGATGACCCAAGGATTAGCAATGCTGTTTGGAAGCTTAGATATATTAGTACATTTTCAATACCTTTTACTTTGCCCTTTTGGTTTCATCAAGTTTTTTTTGTTTGTTTGTTTTTTCTTGCTGACTTGAGCATTTTAGACTCATTCTTTTTCTTTTTCTCTCTCTTTCTTTCTTTCTTTCTTTCTTTCTTTCCTTCTTTCTTTCTTTCTTTCTTTCTTTCTTTTTTGTTTTTTGTTTCCACAAATCAAACTCAGGAGCTTTTTGCCTGACAGGCAGGTGCTTATGCCGCTGAGCTATATGGATACCCAGCTTGCACTCATTCTCTCAGCTCTTGTAGAAGTGCTTTTCTCTAGAATAAGAAACTCAGCAGATGGGTTCTTACGGTGAACTCAGTGTTAATGAGGTTGTTCTGAGGAACTCATTGAGAGAACATAAAGGGCAATGTGTTTAAGCGAGGTCTAATTGGGATTTTGTTTCCTGGATTTGTTTTGCTTGGCTGTGATATAATTGGTTATTATTTTCCTTTATTATAGAGAGATGCACAATTTTGATAATACTGTCAGGATTACCTCACCTGTGCAATGGAATTGGATAGAAATAGTCCATGAAAAGACATAGGACTGTAACTTTGCCCAGAAGACACCAAGCTTGAACAATGCTGAAATGAAAATGATTCTACTTTTAGTTCCAATTGATGCTGGTTCTGGCAACCCCTCTAACTACCTTAACCTTGTAGAAAATATCTGGCTTTTTACTGTGGTTTTCCTTCTCTGCTTCTTATTTGCCCTTAATGGACTGAGGACAGGTCTTCCCAGTACTGCCATCCCTAAGACTTGGAGCTCTTAACTCCTTTCTGGTGAGTTACATCTCTCTGAGGAAAGAGGTGACACTGAGCCTTTGCTGGGTGTTTCATTATTGACGGGGGACTACAGTCCTTGAACTCTCACTGAGTCCTACTGAATTTCCCACACTCTGGAGAACTCTCTCATGTTGATACACTGGAGAAGCCCATGGCAGTGGCCTGTGGAGAATGGCACAGCTGAGATAAAGCCCCAAGCTTCAGTTCAAGGCAGCCCTTGGTGTGGTGTCCACACCTCCCAGTGAATGTGTGGGCACCAAGCACTGGACTGTCTTCTGGCTTTTTACTCTAGTGGCATCAGAAATGCAGCTCAGGCAGAGAGGTAAGGATTGGAGAGTGTGGGAGTTCAGACTCAGGGTATTTGCATAGAGTCACCGAGCTTGGAGTGTGCAAGCAGAGCCAGAGAGGTGGCAGCTCTTACGTTTTTGTTTGTTTGTTTGTTTGGTCCTTTCAGGACACCATGACATTTGGGAGTTTATGTGTCTAGATGCGTCCGCTAAGACTGGATTTAGTCACTGGTGATTCCATACTTTGAAAAATATGCAAATGTAACAATACCTTATTTGTTTTTTCCACACTTATGGAAAAGTAGGTTGTCAGGTTCCTTAGTGATATAAGTTCCATGGGGTACCTTCTCTTTCTTGTTGATCTAGAGCCAAATTTCAGAAAAAGCCACCTTAAACTCTGTGCCTGTACAATTTTTATGTAAATAATTCTTCTCTCCTAGGACAGAAAATCATTTTCTTATACATTTTTATATTTTGAGGTTCTGTATTCCTAGTTGTCAATTATATCTACCTAGAGTGCAACTTTAAAAGTTTGGGGTATAAAACTCAGCTTTACTTGGCCCATGAGTGAGGAATGTATCACCATAAATGAGTGATTGATCACATCTTCCTTTTCCTTTGCACTAAAGTTAAGCTTGTTTAGGACAAAATACAAGTATGTCTTGTTGTTTGAGGTTCACTCTAAATGAGTGTAATGCTTTAGCATGTTCCAAACAAAAGAAATGCATATCCCTCCTCTTAATTTTTTATTTGTACCTTGAAAAATACAGTGAGTTTGATTTTCAGAAAGAATTCTAGATTTTTTATCACATTTGTTGTTGATTCAGTGGTAGTGTAAATAGTTTTGTTCAGGATTTAATGTAAAGATATGTAATGTATCACATCCTCAAACTTAAGTCTGTAGGATCATCTTCTTAATTTTTTGTTTTTTCATCAGCTTAATACAGACTCTCACTCTGTAGTTCAGGCTGGCCCTGAACTTACTGTGTAGTATAGGCTGGTCTTGAACTTGTGGAGATACAGTTTCAGCCTCCTGAGTGCTGCTATTACAGGCATGGACCACTATGCACAGCTACTCAGTTTAATTGTATGTAATATTTTTCTCTTTGAATATGTTGCAGGCTTTTAGAGAAGTTGTTGATATTTTTTGATGTAAAAATGTTTGGTAGTGTGTGAAATAATCTGTAGGTGACAGTAATGTCTTTGCTTTATAGTGATATAAAGCAGAACTTTAAGAAAATCAGTTTTCTTAAAGAATTTGTACATGTTTCACAGTTATTCTCCTACAGTTCTCCCCAATTGCTGAACTCTAATACAGATAGGATAAATAACAAATTTGTTACAAAGTCCTGTGATGTCCAGGTTTCTCAATAATCTGCTTTCCTTCAAGGCTGATCTGTGTCTGGTACTGATAGGATAGAGAATTATCAGGGACCTGGTGAAGATCCCCAAACTCCCAAATGAGTGGATGGCAAAGGCTTGAATTATTGAGACAAGTGGTATGATTTTAGGGCTCCAGGAGGATCAAAACACTCTTAACGGAATTCAAGATTCTCTTGGGACTTAGACAAGGAACTTTTCTGGGTGGCCCATATTTATTTGGTTTTCAAACAAGGAGGGAATTAGAGTGAAAAATGGGAGAAATTGAGCAGGACCTTGGGGGTTGTTCAAGGACTTTTCCAAGTAACTGACTATGGTAATTTAGAGGAGCTCATGTTAATTTAGAAGTATCTTATGCTAATTTGGAAGAACTAGCTTAGAAAGTCTCCATGTTGACTTTTACTACACGAGTGAAATGCCTGTAGCTAGTCTTTATTTTGGTAATTGGGGTAAGAGTCAGGTGTCCCCAGATGTGACCTTATCCTGTCCTTTGAGGCTCACAGCATCACAAGCTACTACAGGCCTCAACTGGGACCGGTGACCCATAAAGTTTCACTTACTGTGAGGCTGCTGCTCATCTCCAGACAGGGGCCATAGGCCTTGGGCAGACTCACAAGTAAACATACAAAGCCAGTTGGTTAATTTCAAATCCTGCTCAGAGCCAGTTCCTAGTAGTCTCCATCAGACAATTACATTCCTATAGGTGTGACATCTTAAAAGCTGTTTTGTCTCAAATAATATTGTTAAGGTTGACACCTGTGTTTCTGTGTTTTTTGTGGCATGACACCCTGGGGTCCCTTTTCTTTCGAGGATAAGCTGTCATTGAGAAGGTAACTGTCTTTGTGCCGTCCCATGCCAGCCTACCTGAGCAGTGTATAAAAACTGGAACTTCTTTGTCCAACACTCAGCTATTTTGAACTCAAATCAGGCTGAGTACGTGTACACCTGAAACTACTGGAATAAAATTCTCCTGTTTCCCATTAGTCTCTCTAGTCTCTTAATTCTGCAACAATACATGAGGAACATTTTCTTGTATACAACAGAATGTTTCCACAGATTAAGTAAAGAAACAGCTGGACCATCTGTTATCCCCTTTCAAAGCAGACATTACTTTTTTTTTTTTTAAATTGATACAAGTTCAATGTTTTAAATAAATGTATTTTTTAAATGCACTTTTTTCCCTCAAATGTTTATTGTATTCACGTCATAGGTACATTTTTGCGGTTTTAATTCTATTAATAACTAAACTTTTTTTGTGTTTGAACTTATAGTAAGTTAAAAATTGGTTCTTAAACATAAACAAAAGACCTTTTGTTTTCTCTGTTATTGTCTAGTGGTCTTGAGAAAAAAGTATTTGAGAGTTATCCCTTTGTAGTGCTGTTCTGACTGGGAATCAGCTTTATTGTGTTTACATAGCTTTTGTGTGTATTAAAATGGAGACGCACTATGTGTTTGTGTTCCCCCCAGCTGACCAGTATAGGTGTTCTTGTCATGGTTCTAAAGTGTTACACAGTGATACTTTGATTGTTTGTGATAGTGATTTTGTCTCTTCCATTGCAATCTTTATGGCACTTATTTCCTCTTTCCTACAACCCTGTACATGAATTTTGGTTTCATGTGACAGAAGAGTGAGACAGTTCTTGACATAGCTTTGATCCTAAAGGAATTTGTATAGAGTATCACCTTCAGGGTCCTGTGTGCTATTTTTGAGGTATATATACTTTATTTAGCCATTAGTACATTTTGATATTTTTCTCTGGAGGCATTTAAGAAATAATAGAAATTGAGAATTAGAAAATATTTTATTGCCAAGATTCAAATAATTACAGGAGGATTTTCTTGGTTAATTTTGGTTTCTGGGTGTAGGCAAAGACTTTATCAACAAAATCTAGATTGCACAGGAACTATCACAAAGGATCAACAACTGGGATCTCCTCTTATTGAAAAGTTTTGCACAGCAGGAGAAATCATCAGCAGAGTGAAGAGATAACCCACAGTGTGGGGGAAAATGTTCCAGCTGTTCCTTGGACAAAGGATTACTATTGAGAACATATGAAGAACTCAAAAAAATCAGACTACCCCAAATTTAAAGACCCAATCCAAAAATGGGCATCTGAAATGAATACACAGTTCTCAGATGAAGAAGTACAAACAGCAAATAAATATATGAACAAATGTTCAACATCACTGGTCATTCGAGAGATAAAAATTAAAACAATACTGAGATTCCATCTCATCCCAGAAAGACTGGCTATGATCATGAAATCAACCAATAACAAATGCTGGAGGGGCCCTGGGGAAAAAGGAACACTTCTCCACTGCTGTAGAAGTGTAGACTGGTACAAGCACTGTGGAGTTAAGAGTGGAGATTCCTCAAAAAACTAGAACTAGAGGTTCCATTCAACCCAGCTATTCCCCTTCTAGGTATCTTCCTGAAAACATTAAAAACATCGCATCACAGCAATGTTTGCACCCTCATGTTTATAGTGGCACAGTTTGTAATAGCCAAATCTTGGAAACAGCCCAAATGCCTATCAATGGGTGAGTGGATAAAGAGGTGGGGTGTGGGGTTTTTTATGCAATTGAGTACTACTCTGACATAAAGAAGGATAAGTTTGAGACATTCCTAGGTAAATGGATGCACATTGAGACCATATTCTTAAGTGAAATAAATTTGATACACGTGTAAATACTGCATTGTTTCTCTGGTGTGGGAAACTGGAAGTGTAAATAAGAACCAAAATGTGTATTATGTATTATGAAATGGGAAGAAATAGTTCAAGTGGGGAGGGGAACAAGAAGCGGGGAGAAGGGAAGGAAAGAAAGCAAAAGTAAAAAAAGATGAGAAAAAGAATAAATGGAAGAGGGGAAGAGGGACTGAAGGGAGAGTAGGGAAATGGTGAAAAAAAGAATCAAGTTATATCATGTATAAGTACAAATTCTCTATGATGAATGTGATGATTATGTATACTGAAAATGTAGCAATAAAGTGTGATTAAAACATAATTTAAAGCTCTGATCCTGAGCCATTCTTATCTTTGATACCATATAATTAGTATATAGTGGCTACATGTGTGCACAGTGCTTAAGATTGAGTTGAGGGCCCACACAAGCTAGAAACCCATGCTGTCACTTAGCTATGTGCCTATATTCTAGTACACACTTGTAGTTTATGAGCTGCTGTTTTATTCTGGATTTGAAAATCTGCATGGTTAGCCAGGCATGGTGGCACACGCCTTTAATCCAAGCACTTGGGAGGCTGAGGCAGGAGGATCGTTGTGAGTTCAAGACCAGCCTGGGCTACAAAGTGAGTTCAAGGCCAATCTGAACTACATAGAGAGACCCTGTCTCTCAAAAAATAGGGCCGGGGATTTAGCTCAGTGGCCTAAGTGCCTGCCTGGTAGGTGTGAGGTTGTGAGTTCGATCCCCGGTACAAAAAAAAGAAAATCTGCATGGCATGCTGAGATGCAGTTACCATATAATTGTTTTTTTCTTGTAAACATTGCCAAATTTTGGTAAAGATTGCATTTATACAATGAAGTGCAAAGATTTCCTAACCTTTATAAAATTACTGAGATTTTTGGAGGCCATGCCCAACTAAGCATGCAGTTTTATTATAATGTTCACGTTGGTGTATGTTTGCTATATATAACAAATGTATGAATGAAGGGAAATTGGTACATATACTAATCTTGATTATCATAAAGGTTTTAGTGAATCCCTTGTAACACCACTGAGTGATGAATTCATGGAGGAAAGTATTTTAATTGCCACTTTGCTTGCTTCTCCAGCATCCTCCTTATTATACCATGTTTGAAATTTTACATATTCTTGAGAAATTATATATATGCTCGCTTAAGTTTATTAAATAATAAGATGGTTGTACTTTCCATTGCTCTTAAAATAACTTTGATTAACCAGGTGAAGTAGTATGCATAGGTAATCCCAGCATTCAAGAGGCTGATGCAATGAAATCAAAAGTTGATGCCTATTACGGGTCATATAGTGAGTGAGTCCTATACTCAGAAATTAAAATATATATGGCATTTATAATTATTTCCCATTTTCATTGTGATTTTATTGGTATTCCTAATTGTTACTCCCACTCAATAAATGGTGTATTGATTCCTGCTTTATTAATTATTGGTTGTTTTACCAATGAAATGTTTTACTATTCACATTTCTTAAAAACTATATTTCACTGAAAGTGTTTTTATTTCAAACTTTGATGCTGTATACATAGGTTATTACCTAATTTTCATGTTTCTAAATTTTATAAATAAAAGAGAGTAACATGCAAGTTGTTCAGAAGCACAGAAGTATTAAGTTAGAGTTTTGTCTGTGTGACAGTTTTTGTTTTCACCATTGTGAATTGTTTTGGATTTCAGCTGGTACTATGGCCATGCTTGTTGAGAAATAAGCACCTTTGTCTCAAGTTATCATCTTTGGTGTCTTTATGTCTAAATTTATTTACTATTGAAACAAGTATACTGAGAGGGGAATTTTGTGGCAAGAACACATAGGTGGACTGGGCTTGTAGTTCTCACGATACACCATGGCTGAATTTTACTGGGTTCCTGTATTCCCTTCTACCACTTTCCATCGAGTAAAGAAACCACATAGGAATTGTAATGTTATTGTTTACAATTTCTAATTTTTTAATTACAATATGGAAAATATTTATGCTTTGTAGTTGGGGAAGATTTCATGTGTCCTAACAGAATTTTAGTAAGTCTTGTGTATTTGTTTGGGAATATTAATTTTTGTTTTAAAACACTCTAAATATATCCAATACCTATGATGAATATTATTAAGTGAATTAGAATAAATTTATACATTTTGCATTTGTGAAGTCTGTTAAAATTTGGAAATAGAGTAATCTACTGGTGTATTACTGACTTCACTGGGTGTACTTCTGCCTCAGTTAAGTTGTGCTGTTCATTCCTTCAATTCCATGGAGTAATTTTAGCGTATTTGTGATTTTATGCTGGTTGCCTAACAGCTCAGAGTCCTGCTAAATTACCCATTTTGACCCTGAAATTGTGAGCCCCTGTATTTCACATTCCCAAGAGGCCAAGTGTGCATATGTGTGGTATCATCTTTCACTGCCGTCGTACTTTAGAGAATAGGAAATAGGAGGTTTGGAGCACACATCAATAATATAAACATGAACCAGTATATTTTTAAAAAACCAGGTAAGAGCCAAACAGTATGAAAGAAATATTTTCTGAAACAATCCAGTTCAAATATATGTTTCCTAAAACAAGCAAAGTGTGAAAAGCTCAATCATACCGCAGCTGTCTGCAGTGGCACCAAATGTGTATACATTCCTGAATTTCATGTCTTTAAGAAACCAGACTAGTTCCTGAACAAACACTAGCTCAAGTTCTTACTGTATTGTTCTCGTTTTACTGTGGCAGTGTAGTGAGCTAAGATCATCACTGTTGAACAGATGAGGAAAAAGAGTAAGACGCAAGCTGTTCAGTAGCACAGATATGATAGAATACAGTTTCATCTCTGTGACTGCCAGTTTTCACCATTATGTAGTTTCTTTTGGGCCTCATCTAGCTGCCTTTGTTGAGAAATAAGCAACTTTGTCTCAGTTTATCCTCTGTGGCTTCTTGGCCTTCTCTTTTCAGTTCCAACCAGTTCTTTTCACACTGCACATGCCGAAGTACCTGTGCACACTGCAGAGATATCTGATTAGGGTACTCTTTGTAGTTAATGCAGTCTACACACATCCATGAAATTCTGCCTGCTCTCTCCATCTCTAAAATTGTGATTGGTGTTGTCAGTAATTCTTGGCAGCTTTTCTGTCACTGGTTGTCTTGAGCTTACCACATATTTATTCACCTTTTGCTGGCCTCGGCCCTATTTCATGATTATGGGATATGCCCACAGTTTTTTTTTGTACCTGCATTTTTTAAAAAATATGCTCATTGGCCCTATGACTCTGTATGTCTTGTGGACTTGTCATTTGATATGACTATAGCAATTATGGTGACAATAGTGGTTTTCTACCGTGACTCATCTGAGTTACATAGCTGAAGATACTGTCTCGACATTTCTTCTGGTGAGGTGGGCTGGTGTAGAGAAGAAATTGTACTCACCACGAGCGTGGTCTTAAAACTTCTAGTGTTCATTGTGGCCGCCAGCTCAGAAATCCCCTCCCTCTTCTGAGGGACCACAGATTGCACTGTGTCTACAATCTGCCTCACTGTGTTTGTCAAGAATTCTGACTTCCCCAATTCTAAAATATCTCAAAATATACTGGTTGAGTGTCCTGACATATAAGATCAACATCTTTTCACATTCTTCCTGAAGAATAAAAATCAAAGGAAAAACAGGAAGAAGGCCTTCTCTCCGAGCTCCAAACTAGAAGTTTTGTGTCTGGCGGTATAATAAATAGGAATACATTATAGTCTGTGTTTATACCTCATTTTGTCATCTGTTGGTTCTTTCTCCCTTCTGACTCTGTCTTCCCACCATCCTTTGTTCTTTTTCCCTTGTTTACTGTTCTCATTCCTTCTTTCCTTCTTTCCTCTCCTATTCTCTGCTTTTTATTTTTATTTTTTTATGTCTACTCCTAGGTCCCACATCATCTTCCTTTGTGTCCATCTCCTACAAACTGTTCCTCTTACCTGCCTTTCTCCTTTCATCAGTATTATCAGTAGTAACATGAGTAGCTCTCCAGACTCTGAAATTTGTCATCAACAAGATAATGTCTTTTTTGCTGATTGTAAAATGTGTAATTTACTTATCACTTATTTATTTATTTAAAATATGCATAATTGTCATGGTAGTCCATTCACAATATTTTCTTTATCTCCTAAACAAACTGATTTTTTTATATTTCTCTACTATGTCCAATCCCTACCAACTGCAAATTGCTTTACATGCCATAGATTTTCATATTTTGGACATTCTTCTTGTTCCAGTTTAGGTAATTCATATGTATGGGGGATCTTTACATTCTTTTCTCAATTTTGCATATAATTAGAGTACAGGTTTTCAAAGCAGATATTCATGATCTGCTGGATTTCTGCGGGTTCTGTTGTGATTTCACCCTTTTCATTCCTAATTGCATTGAATTAAGTCTTTACTAATTTTTTTGTGTTATGATAAGGTTGGCTAAGGGTTTTTCTATATTAATCTTATAAAGACCCACCGCTTTGCATCCTATTTTTTTCTTAGTCTCAGTTGCATTAATTTCTGCTCTGATTTTATAATTTCCTCCTTCATATGTGCTTTGTGTTTAATTTGCTCTTCTTTTACTAGAACCTTGAAGTTTGTCATTAAATTTTTTATTTGTGCTTGCTCTGTTTTTCTGATGTGGAAATTTACCACTACATGTTTTCCTTGTAGGACTGCTTTCATTGCATCCTGTATGTGCCTGTATATCTTATTGCCATTATCGTTCAGTTGTAGAAAATGTCTCAATTCTTTTTTAATTTCATCTGTGACCCATTGGTTGTTAAGGAGGGTGTTAATTTCCATGTGCTCATGCAGTTTTTGTCATTCTATTTGTCATCAATTTCCAATTTCCTTACACTATGATTTGGTAATATTCATGGGATAATTTCAAATCCTTTGCATTTGCTCGAACATATTCTATGAGCTAGTGTCTTAGCCTGTGTGCTGCTGAGAAGAATGTGTATTCTGGTGATGTGGGGTGGAACACTGTAGATATCTACTGTGTTCATTTGTTTAAAGGTTTGATTCATTTTTGATATCTTTTTGTTGATTTTCTGTCTAGATTGTTCATTTGTGACAGTTGAGTTTTGAGGTCATCCATTACAATTGTGTTAGTGCTTATCTTATATTTCATATCTGTTAGTGTTTGTTTTATGTAGTTGGGTACACTGGTGTTTGGTGTATATATATTTGATTGTTATCTCTTCCTCTTAGATTGTTCTATTAAATATATGTGGTGACATTCTTTGTCTCTTCTGATCTGTCTTGGCTTGAAATCCACATTGTCTGCAAATGGAATAGCTCCCCCTGCTTTTTCCACAGTTCCTCTTCCAGGGAGTATTACTTTTTGTCCTTTGACATTCAGTCTATCAGTTTCTTTTTGAATTAATTGTGTTTCTTGTATGTAACATATTATAGATTTTTTCTTGATCCATTCTGCCAATCTGTTACTTTTAATTGGTGAATTGAGACATTCATACTAGTGGGTTATAACTGATGCGTGTGGACTTATCCTTGTCATATTATTTTCTTGTTGTTGTTTCCCTTTCTTTGCATTTTGTTTAATTGCTTGCTTTGCTTGGTGGGTTCATTCTATTCCAGCTCATGGAGTTGTTGTCTTCCTTGTCTTTTTCTAGAATATCTTTCAGAACTTTTTGGAGTGCTACTTTGGTAGTTATGAATTTCTTCAGGTGTTATCATGGAAGAATTCCTTTTTTTTTTTTTTTTTTTTTGCCATCAAGTTTGAAATACAGTTTTGTGGGGTACATCAATCTGGGTTGGATATTATTTTCTCTTAGGATTTGAAATATTTCAGTCCAAGCTCTCCTTGATTTAATTGTTGGTGTAGAGAAGTCTGCTGTGATTCTGATGAGTTTTTCCTGTATAGTTGATGTATTTATTTTCTGTAAACCTTTTTTTTGGTTGCTTTTGTTTGGGGGGGGGCAGGTTTATTTTTTTTTTATTTTTATTTTTATTTATTTATTTTTTTTTTGTACCAGGGATCAAACTCACAAGCTTGCACGGCCATTGAGCTAAATCCCTGGCCCTGTTTTTTGAGACAGGGACTCACTATGCAGTTTAGACTGGCCTTGAACTCACTTTGTAGCCCAGACTGGTCTCGAACTCATAATGATCTTTC
>RJWM01033884.1:0-20197 GCA_004363535.1 Dasyprocta punctata
GACCATATTTGTGTACTTAGAGCAATTGGATTTTGACAACTGAGTAGTGTGAATTTGTTTCTAGAAAACTGAAATATAGCCATCAGAATGTAAAGTTAGAGTGACGTCCCCTCCAGCGGCCCGCGTTAGGGTGTCGCTTAAACCTCTGTCTATGCTGTGACTCCAACACGGGTGCCTCTGTTATTCCAATGCTGATACCTGGGTCCTGCTTTCAGGATTTCTGATTTAATTGGTTGGGGTGTGGCCTGGCCATGGAGATGATGTTTATTATTCACTGCACTGTGCTACATCTCCAGTCCTTTGTTTTTGTTTTGTTTGTTTGTTTGTATTGAGACAGGAACTCCATAAGTTGCCCGGGCTGGGGTCAGACTTACACTCCTTCTGCCTCAGATTCCCAGAGTGCTGAGATGCTGGCAGGTACCACTGTACCATACTGCTTTTCATTTTTTTAATTAAAAATTACTTGTATTTAAACTTACTTGTCTGATTTATTCCACTTAAGATCATGGCCTTGAAATACATCCATTTACCCACAAATGCCTCAAGTTTGTCCTTTGCGACAGAAGAGTACTCTGTTGTATATAGATACTATATTTCCTTTATCCAGTCATCTGTTGATGGGCTGTTTTCAACATTTAGCTATTACCAGTTATGCTGCTATTAGCATGGGTGGGCCTGTATCACTGTGAGGTGATGACTCTGTGGTGTTTCTCTTGTGTGAGAAACCCAAAGTACAAATAAAAGGCAAAATAGAGGATAGATATTAAAAAGTGTGAAGAACTGTTTCAAATAAGAAGAAGAGCAAGAGATGGGCAGAGGAGGGCAGGAAGGAGGGAAAGAGATTTAAAGAAAAAGAAAGAATTGAAGAAAAAATGGAAATAGAGCTTTTGCAAATGGGAAAGGGAGGAAGGGTTGGAGGCCAAGGAAGAGAAGGGGACAAAATAGTATTTAGAAGTCTTTTATTTATATACATATATGTACAAATCCCCATGATGAATATGATCATTATGTACTAATTTTTTTAAAAGGGGGGAAATATTTGTAAAGATTACTTCCAAAGATTGTTCTAAGGTATAACAAAGTTTGAAAATGTTGTTATGGGCCATGTTTTGTTAATAGCACTATCAGGTCAGCCTCAAAGGGTCACCACCTCATTTGTGGCCTAGTAAAACAGGAAATTCTTACATTCTTAGCATATTAGAAACAAACCCAACCTACAGGTCCCTCTTCTCTGTCTTTCTCTAGGATGCTTGTGATTGCCAAGCAGTAGGTATTTTGGTGGGCATGCCCTGAATAGATAATGTCCCCCAGCATCTGTAATGCAATGTTCATAGCTGTATTTATACAGGTCCAGTATTCAGCATTCATCATCACTGTCAACAAAAATGATTTTCTGGGTTAGAGAAAAAAAAAAAAAGGACTCAGAAGCTTGACCCTGAAGATTTAACTTGCCTCTTGGCTTATTCTGGTTCACGATGCAGTGTCAAAAACTGCCCTATTAGCGGTTCCTTTTCACACTGAGTTCGCTCAGGTTGATAACAGTGATGACGGGGAAGGGGCTGCATTTTGATGGTGGCTGAGATACCAGGACGGTGAGGAGCCAGCGGTGATGGTGTTGACAGGGAGACGAAGGTGGGAAAAAAAGTGTTTGAATGTGGATGCTACTTTAGGAGACAGCTCGCTTCCAGAAACCTGTGATTCAGCATTGATAATAAGGGTAGTAGGATTTCTAGGACAAGTGTCTTCTTTTGCCCAAGTAAGACACTTGTACTATTGGTTCATCCAGTCTGTCACATATATATTTTAAGATGCATTGAAATCTAAAGTGGATAGCAACACTACTTTTAATTTTTCATTACGGTTCCAGTGTACTGAGTCTTTTCTAAAGTTATAATAATTGCATTCGATTCCTCAACCCCTCTCACTTTCATGTAAAACTGGGCACGTGGCCATTTACTCACCCCTTGCTTTTATTAGTCCAATGCCATTATGAGTTAGAGGAAGTGTGACTCAAACACAGACACTGTACTTTCAAAGGAGAACACTATTTTTAAATTAGATTTTTAAAATAGAGAAGAGAATAAATGTAAAATTTATAAATGAATCACTCAGATAAATGAAAGATTAAAAACTGGACAGTGGTGCATTTTTTGAAAGACTTTCTTTTTCTTTAAATCCTATGATTGTGTACAAATACATTATTGATCAACTTCCGCTAAGTTGCTCTACAGCCAAAATTAGCACAGTGGATCTCTTTTAAGAAATAAAAACCGATAAAAATTTAAAACACAATTTAAAATAAATCTGTGCTGTGATTTCTGTCTCACTCAAAGAGAAAAAAACTACTTAAACTGGTGATCCCAATTCCTTTAATAACCAAATTCATTACAGATAGATTTCAGATCGCTTGAGGTCATTCTTCCAGACGTCTTTGAAGCTATTTATCTCCAGGGACTTTTTAAATATATGTATTTTGCAAGCTCTGCCTGGTTGAGACCTAAGATTCAGCTCTGTCCTCCATTTATATTTCATTGAGTCAGAATTCCGCACACTTCCACCTCCTCCTTCAGAATATTTTATGGTCTGCCAAACATCACCCATTTGGAATCTGCGATATTTCACCTTTGGAATGAGAAATCCCTTTGGTTGGAGTCCTTCAAAATAATCCCCTCCTCGGTGTATTCCCAGTGTTGTGACGAAGAATCTGGTCAAAAATCCATCACCATTGACAACAAAGGCACACAGAAGTTTAAAATCATCTTCCAGGCCTTTACCTACCATTAAATTTTCAAGCGAACAAGAGACACAACTGTATGATTTTCAGGGAAGTCTCATGATTTCCTGTCATTCCCTTTGCTCCCGCCAAGGAAAGGCTTTAATGCTGAGTCTTTGCACCTAGATGATTCGAATTCCTCACTTACAACCTCTCAACAGGCAGTGCTCCATTTAGTAGAGTACTCTGCACACAGTAAGCACTCAATAATTGTTTCCAGGATTATCTGGCCATTAATTTGCCTTCCACCTTATTGACAGTGAAGAAAAAATCATGTTTGTGGAACAGCATGGGGCCCCCCTCTGGATCTTGCATTTGGAGGTGGTCCCTGAGCTCTGCCTCCAGTTCTGGTGAGCACTGATCCTCCAGGAGCCTCCCTGCTTAGCACCAACCCCCTCCACCCTGCTGCCAGGCTCTCAGCCTGCACCCCCATCTCCTTTTTCTCTGACAATGTACAGAATATCAATAGCATTTTCGGCTTAGAAAGTTCAAGGGTCAATCTTCAAGGTGCTTAAGGCAGGAGGAACTCCCCAGAGACTTGAAGTCAAACCCCAGCCCTCAATAGCCAGCCTGGGGTTCATTGGCCTGCCTGGTGACAGTGAAGGCATCTCCAAGTAAATAGAGGCATCCCTGTGTGAAAGCACCAGTGTTCCTCATGCTAATTAAACAAACCAATTATGCTAATTAACTGGCACAAATGTTTAAATGGCTGTGAATCAGAATGAAGGAGGTTACCACTTAGGTACCACACAATTATCCCAGTTAAAGAAATGGATTCTTAAACAAGATCATAATAAAACATTTTAACAATCACTTTGGAAGTATATAGATAAATTGAAGTTCTTTGGAAAGATCTGCCATCTGCTTTTATCCTCAAACTATTAAAGTCAAGAGCGATTAGAAACAAAGAAGGAGGAGTAAAAAAAATTTTTAAAGTCAAATTTTAAAAACTCTACTACACCGACATGATGTTGCATGTTTCTTTTACCAGCAGTTCAGCTATCATAATTAGAGAAATTCAGTCTCAGTGAAGGTCACCTTGACTATAGAAATGATACAAGGCTTGAATGATATGCTAATTAGGACACATTGCTTTGAAAACTGTCGAAACAGCTGAACATATATATATATATATATATTTCTTCCTTTTTTTTTTTTTTTTTTAAGTCAGGCTTGTGGTTAAAATAGTTTGCACCAAGTGTTCTCTTTTTGTTTTGTTCCTGAAGAGAGTTGGTTGGTCAAGCTGATCCCTTGTTGTTGAAATTCAATCAAGGGCATTAAAGTGTAAACCGGTTGGAAAAACAAAGAGCTTTAGGGAAATTAGTTGCTTCAACAACAACAAACAAGCACTCAGTAATCTTCTTAGAGAAATTAATGAAAGGAAAGCCCCCTTCAATTTGGGAGGAGAATGATCCCCAGCTCAAAGCACAGGCCTGGGAGGGTTAGAGAGAAGGTGTGAATGAAGAAGGCAGGATTAAATCGAACTTCAATGAGAACACAAAGAAATTGGGGAGATCTGAGAACTGAGCGCACCCATTTTCAGATGGAAGAGTATTTTAGTGGGCCAATGGGTCCTAATCCTTTATGCAAATCTACTTACATTGAAGTTTGCTTAAGTGTTTTTTTTCTTTGCATACAATTAACATGTGACATTCTGAAATGCTAAACTACTTCAAAGAAACTCCCTTGTCTAGAAGTACCTAAAGTTATCAAGCATGCCTTATTTAATTATCTGCCAAAGTTTCCAGATACATTAAGATGAAATCTCGTTTTTTGGAGAGTCTTTTTTTCATGTGTGTGTTGTGTATTTGCTGGTCCAACATACAGATTTTATTTTCAACTGAAATAATACAGTTTTTGGAGAGTCTTAAAAGCCTTGCAAACATTTTTTTTAAAAAATGAACAAATAAGAATACACTATTATTACCAGTACACTACGAACAGTACACCTGCCTTGCTCATCAGAGTAGAATTATTTTCTTTCTGTTAGTGGTAGGTTGCTAAGTATAGCAAATTTCCTATTTTTCTTCCAATTTGATCATGTCTTCTGATACTCCTCTTTAAGACAAAAAGAAATCATAATCCTGGAAAATGAACAGTGTTTGGAGTTTTTTACTTTCTATTTGGAAATTACTACAAATTTACAAAAAGTAACAAAAATTGAAAAAAGTACAAAACACACCCACTTACCTAAAATCACCTACAATTACTGCTTTATCCTGTTGCTTTGATACACATACCCATGCTGCATGCAATTAAACTACCTCTCTGCAGGAAACTACAGATACTTCTATGGAAATTTCCTAAGAACAGGGCTATTTTTCCACAGTCATGATACAGCTGTCAATTTCAGTAAGATTAACCTTGACAGAATGCATGTGATCTAATCTATTATTTGTGTTTTAATTTTGTCCATTGGCCCAACCATGTTCTTTCGAGCATTTTCCTAGCTGCAGTACATGATCCCTTCTAGAATAAGGTGAACATTTCTTTGACATGCCTTTAGTAGGTCTGAGCAAGATTTCTGGGTTTTAAAATTGGCTGGAAAATAATCATATTCAATGAATTACTTTCGTTATTAACATCAACACCCCAAATTCAAGGTTTGGCCAACTTTGTAAATGACATCTGTGGAATTCCAGAATCAGGGACCAACAGTGACGACAAACACAATAGTAAACCTCTATTGGTCACTCAGCAGACACTGTGCTAGTGACCTACATGGATTATCTGCGAGGTCACCTGCTCCACCAGTTTCCTCTCCTCTCCAGCGCAGCCTGCAGGGCTCCCAGAAATGTGCAAGGTGTCTTTTTTCATCCCTCCTGAGAATCTCAGAGTCCAAAGTAAGTAAAGGCCCAGAAGGGGGGCCACACAGGCAGTTTCTGAGGTCACTGACAAGTGCAGTGTGGCAGAGAATACTACAGGATACCAGCTTTGTGACTCGGGCTGTGAGGGGTGTGGGACATGGAGGAGGAGGCTCCAACCCAGGTATTCATTACCAACTTCAGGTGCCCTGCCCACACCCCACCACCCAGCTATCAGGGCACACATGAACCTCAGGCTGAATTGCTCTGGGAGAGCTCACAGACAGCTATGGGCACATGCCGCATGTACTCTCCCAGCTCCATCAGCTTGCTGTGCATCCCCAGACAAGTCAGCAAGCCTTCTGTGCTCTGCCCTTCCCAGCCCCTCCAGAAACAAAAGTTGCTAACAAGGAGGCTTTTCAAAAGCACCTTAATTTCAATCTAAAATCACCACTACCTTTTCTCTGTCATCCAGCGGGGTACTGAAATTGTAGCTCCTTCTATGGGATGGGGGTGGAGGGTGAGAAGTTGAATGGAAATGGACACATCCTGGCTGACTGGGATTCATGCAGCATCCATGCGAACACAGTGAAGTTCACCAGTTAGAAAGGTGTGGGGAGGAAAGGGAGAGGAGAAAGGACAAAGAAGTGTGATCTAGAACAAGAAAAAAAAAAAAGTCCAAGAAGTAGGGTTCTGCAGGCAGGTTCTGAATTCAGGGCCAAGTCCAGTGTGGCAGAAGGTGCTAGAAAAGAGCAGGTGAGATGGAGGGGAAAGGGACTTAGGGGCTTGAAGGGCACCTGTGCCATGACTGGTCACCATGAGCAGAAAAGAAGCCACCCTTCAAAACTGGGAAGGTGTGTGGCACACAGGAGGCACTTGAAGTGTCTTTGTTGGCGGAAAAAGGGAGGGAGAGAGGTGTGTGGTGGTAGGGATTATACCCATGCTGATAAATAGCTATTTTTGCAGAACTCCAGATTAGAAATTCATTCATTCATTCATTCCATGTGTATTTTTTAAACACATTTTATATACCAGGCACTGACTTAAGTCCAAGGCACAGTAGCAGATAAAACAGAAAAGGTCCGGGTAATAAATACTAGGAAGAAAAATGAAGCATGGTAAGAGAGAAAAAGCAACAGGGATACAGGGAAGGTAAACCTATTTTATCTAGAGGAGCCAAGGGAGGCCTCACCGATGAGCTAGCATTTGAAGAGACTCCAGGCAGAAAGTGATGGTGTATGAGTCCCGGGAAGAGCAACCAGGCAGAGGGATCGGCAAGTTTCAAGGCCCTGTGGCAGGGTCACGCTTGGTGTGTGGAGGCACTGAAGTGAGTTCACCATGGGGAGGACATAGTGATCTGAGAAAAAATAGCAGACATGGTCAGGACAGATGGTGTAAAGCCTTGTCTATCAGGGTGAGCACACTGACCTTTCTTCTGAGCAACCTGAGAAGCCAGTGCAGGATTTTGGATGGAGACATCCTTTTAAAGGTTGTGTTACAGAGGTACAAGGAAGCCAGGAGACTATGGACAGGGCTGGTCCAACCAAGCCAGGCCAGGAATGAAAGTGTGGGACCAGTTGCAATGGGCATGGCAATTTTGTTTTTGTTAAGTTTTGTTCCACAGTGCTGGGGATTGAACATGGGGGTCCTCTACCACTGAGCTGCACCTCAGCCCTTTTTATTTTTATATTGAAGCAGAGTCTCATTAAGTTGCCCAGGCTGGTCTCCAACATGCGGCCCTCCTTCCTTAGCCTCCAGGGTAGCTGAGTTTATGGATGTGTGTCACCTCAGTGACCATGTTTTGCAGGTAGAATTGCTATGATTTGCTGAAGGATCAGATGTGAGATGAGAGAGAGGAAGAGAGGAGGTGAGGCTTTCTAACATTTTAGGTCTGAGCAACAGGGAGGACAGACCTGTCATTTACAGAGACAGGGAAAAGGCCAAAGATGGTTTTGGTGAAAGATGAAAATCACTAGAAGTCCATCTTCAAATGCGATGAACACTTACCAGGCTTCCAAGCAGCCATCGATGTGTGTCTTGCTCCTAGACACTGATATCTGGAAGCACGTTTCTTACAGGGAAAGTTCTTCCTGTCTGGTTGCAAGGCTGAGGGCCAGGAGGCATGAAGTCCACAAACGTACTTTGTGACTCTCCTGTGGTTCTCACGCACCAACTCCTGCCTTTTGACGTGGATTAAGAAACCTATGCAGTGGGGAAATTTGTCCATAGCCGCTGTCATATGGTGAAAGGTATTTCCTGTAACAAGGGTAGCTAAAGAGTGATACTGCCCTGACGTGGTCCTTTGTCCCCAAGCATGTGGCTGAGAGGCAGTTTCCATCATCCCAGCTCTCAGCTTCAGCCCCACGTGATCCTTTGTAGCATCTTTGGCAGGGTATCATCTGCCCGAACTACTAACAAGAGGCTTGGAAATGCAAGTACAACTGTTTTATTTATTTACATACATATTTATTTATTTTTGCACTGGGAACCAACCTCACGACCTCACAGTTGCCAAGCAGACACTGTACTGCTGTGCTATATCCCTGGTGAATGCAACTGTTTTTAAAAATGGTATGAACTGGGAATGGTGGCAACACTTGTTATCCAAGCACTCTGGCAGGCTGAGGCAGGAGGATCACAAGTTTAAACCCAGCCTGGGCAACTTGCCAAGATCCTGTCTCAAAATTTAAAAAAATAAATAAAAAAGTCGGGGTGGGGACTAGGGAATGTAGCTTATTATAAAGGTGGACTCCATCTCCAATATGAAAGGAAAGAAAGAAAGAAGAGGAAGAAAGAAAGGCAGAAAGGAAGGAAGGAAGGAGAGAAAAAAAACTATGGTTTGTGCCTAACGAGTATTCACCAGTATTATGGATCTTGGTGTCAAGATGGTCCCAGCTCCTTGCCCGCATGTGACCATGGCAGTACAATTGGCCAGGGTGCCACCGTGATCTTGCTCTCCACGGCCTGAGGCCCCAGGAAGTGCCTTCTCTGATTGCCAGCAAGGTAACTGAAGTGGGGGTGGCCTGGCCCATGGGAAATGCTCCCAACTCAACCTTTCCCTCCTTGGGAGCATCTGCACAAGGGCCAGAGAATGAATATTGCTCCTGAAACCTCCGAGTACCTGGTAGCAGCTGGTGGTATTTCTGAACTTGTAAAGAAGGGAAACTAATTTCCCCCATTCCAGAAAGTGGCTTGAGGCCTCCTAAGTGCCCCCTCCAGACGGGCAGCTGGAGCAGGCTGGGGAGAGAGCCACACGGCATGGGCTTCCCAGGACCAGATGGGCAGCACGGCTCGCTCCGTGGCTGCGCCCGCCCTGCTTGTCATCCCCAATCATACTTGCTCTAATCCGTGTTTTAATTTACTCTGCTGGTGCAACCCCCGTGCTGCCAGGGCGGTCCTTGGGGCCCCCTCATTCCTGCTGCTGATGACAAGGCGTATGCAAAAGGCACAATTATTCACCCACCAAGGTGACAGAGAAGGCCTCTGCCTGGGAATAGGTTTCCAGCTTCCAGCATTTCCATGTCAGTCGCTGACGCACTTTGCAATTTGCAAACAATTCTTTGGAGACCTTTTTTTTTTTCTTCTTGTTTTTTTTCCTTTAAAGCATTTTGATCATTGAAAGTGAAGGGGATGAGGCTTCAAGTGGTGGACGGCTGGTCAGCCATTGATTGAGAAGGCCCTGTCTTAAGAGGAGTGGCCACACACACTCCACCTATCAGCTGGATTATTGGATTTTTTTTTTTAATCAAATAAGATGCTCTTGTCCCTTCTCCTTTTCCCCCCTCCTCCTACACCCCCTGTCCCTGCCTGTTTGGCCTCAAACAAAGGGAAATATGTCAAGCCTGGCCTATTAATTCGTAGAGATTTGGCATTGTTTATGTTCTCATGCAGACTACATTCCAAAGCACCAAAATAAAACAGCTCGAGTGTAGCTTTCAGCTCCTGGGTCCATGATGTATTTCATTTGCTACGGTCCGAGCCACGGTAACAATGCCTTTCATTTTCTTATGGCCTAAAATGATTTTCTTTCTGTGAGGACCATTTTGCAAGAGGGAGAGATAGAGAGGGAGAGAGGGAGAGAGAGAAGAGAGGAGAAGAAAAGAAAACCACTTCTTGCTGCTTTTCAGGGTATCATTTGCAATTTAAAGCTAACCTGGGGAGTGAAAGGACAATAGAGCTGCCCATAAAATGGTCCCGCCAGCCCCGGCCACATGCCACTGAGGGTGATGTTGAGCTATTTACTTCTTTGTCCCTCCATAATATCTACTTAATGCAGCTCAATAGTAGCGGATTGTTAGCAGCATTAAGGATTCTATTAAGTTCTTCCCAAGGCCCTGCTATTCTCCTCCAGTTGTTGAGACCCTGGAGCTTTTGCCTGAGCCTGGGCTCATACTTTCTGAACCACAACTTAGAAAGATGGATATTTTCCAGCCTAAGGAAGATCCCACTTGATTTGAGGCTCAAATTGCAGCATGCTGCTTTGAAATGTCTGCCTGCTGCCTCGAGAGCTGTTTTCAAAACTCACCATTTGTTACCCCCTCTTCAATTTTATCAAAGATACAGAGCTTGAACCATCTCTATTCACATCTCCTAGGAAGTATAATCTTCTTTACCCAAAATTTCATCTCTGAAAGCATTTTTAGGATATTTTCATCATTTTCAGTTCTGCCTCAGTGAGAAGAAATGACCCATTTTGTTCTTCTGGTTTAGTCTTCATTGTTTAGATGTAATCAGAAGAGTTCAGACCTAATCCTTCCTCTTTAGATATTTAATGAAGCGTTTCATAAGTTTGATTTTGCAGCTCTCTGTTTTATATTTTGAAGCCAATCCTGTAAGTTTGTTTTCAAATAAGAAATTATCGCCTGGGCTCTGGGCCAATAGATGAAATACCTTCTACCTGCACAATGTTTGCCTGTTCGGGACTCAGGATTACCCTTGCCCAGTCATGTGGTCAGCCCTAGGGGTATCGTTAAGTCTCTGCTTAACACTCCAAGCTGACTTCATAGGATTTTGCTAAGCCAAATAGAGCCAGGTGGTTGGAGTTATGTTTTCAGGGCCTGGCACACTGGGATACTCACCCATGCTCCTGTGGTGTGATCATCTGTAATGAGTTCTAGAGAGAGCCATGAAAGAATCAAGCCTTTTTCTCCTTCCTTGAATTCCAATTCCTTCTCCAGCTAGCCCCGCCCCAGAGCAGCCCTGGACTAGACAGTTCAGCCTCTGCGTGCTGGCTGCCCTCTTCTCTCCACTATTAGCTCAGAGCCAGTCAAAACAGGGAGGTAACAAGGCTTCAGGAGGGCATGCCGGGAGGAGAAGGGGCCACATCAGAATTTCACACAGTTGGCTTGAAGAGGCAAGCACTAAGCTGCCTTTTCAACCATGGTAAACCCCGTCCATCTGGCCACCCTAAAACTCTGTTAGCTTGTTCTCCTTGCCCAGGGCTGATTGGACCTCCTGAAGCAGAAGTAACGACATCAATGGTGTAAACCCCAGCCACTTGAGGGTATTACATTTCATTTCATGCTTGACTTAATCAAAACTGGGGAAATGAAATGTACACCTTTTTGATGTTCTTTTCCCTGCTGTTTAAAGAGAAGAATCTTAACCCATTTGATCTTCACATGCACCCAGTAAATGACCAAATATGCCAAGCTGTCAAAAGCAGAAGGCAGCCAGTTGCCAGGGGGTGTTGGGCCACTGGGAAAGCACTTAACACAGGCCAACTTAAGTTTGGAGCCCAGGGACTTGGTTGCAAATGCCACGTTTTCCCCATTGAGGCTGCAGTTAGGAAATTTTTAAAGGAAAAGGTAGGTGGGCAAATAAACATATTGTGCTTCCAAGAGGAAAGAAAGGCTGGCTGCAGCTGGAAGACACACTTTCCTACTAGTCCTTCCACAATGCTGTCATGTGTCACTTCCTCATTTTAACTTTTCTTTTTAGGCTTTTTTCAGTACTGAGGTTTAACCTAGGTCCTTGTCACTGGGCTATATCTCCAGTCCCTTTTTTATTTTTCTTTGGAGATGGGTCCCCCTAACTTCCAGTCACCCAGCTAGGCTTGATTTTGTGATCCTCGTTTTTTTTTTTTTTTTTTTTTTTTTTTTTTTTTTTTGCAGCACCGGGGATTGAACTCACAACCTCGCACTTGCCCGGGCAGGCACTTAAGCCGCTGAGCCAAACTCCCAGCCCTGGTTTTTTTGAGGCAGAGTCGCACTATGTAGCTCAGGCCGGCCTTGCACTCGCATTGTAGCCCAAGCCAGCCTCGAACTCACAACACTCCTCCTACCTCAGCCTCCCGAGTGCTGGGATTAAAGGCGTGTGCCACCACGCCCGGCTTGATCCTTGTTCTTAAGACTCCCAGATTGCTGGAATTACCATACCAGTTTTTCACTTCTTCCTTAAAACTTCCTGATAGTTTCTCTAGTACCAGTCAAGAGAGGGAGTCTTGGAGTCACTCTGTGTGCCCTTAGAGAAGCTACTGAAACTCTCTGGGGGCCCCAGGTAAATCAGTTCTGCAGTAAGGGTGATTACAGCTGCTGTGAGGATTAAGTGGCATAATGTATACAAAATGCATAGCGTGAAGTCCAGCGTGTAAGTCTTTAATAAATGCAAGTTGTTATTTTTTATTCTTTAATCTTTTTTAAACTGAATTTTATTGCCCTCCAAAATTTATATATGGAAGCTCTAACTCCTAATATGATTGTAGTTTGAGATAGGGCCTTTAAGGAGGACCTTAAGGTTAAATGAGGTCATAAGATGGAATACTTAGCTCTTAGGACTGGTGTCCTTTTGAGATGAATAAAATAGGGAGAGAGGTAAACCTTAAAAAGACCAGGTGGAGGCATGAGGAGAATGCCCTAGTCTTCAACCCAAGAGGAGCCTCACCAAAGAAGCATCCAGGTAGTACCATGATCTTGGATTTCCTAACCTCCAGAATTGGGAAAAGTAAACTTCTGTTGTTTAATACTTAATCTATGGTATTTTCTTATGACAGCTCACACTATTTATTACAGTGCCCTGTGTGGTTGATTACGCATCCATCTCCTCAAAGATACTGTAATTCTCTAGAATAGGACCCATGGCTTACCTGGCTTTGTATACCACAGTTTAGCATAGTACCTCATACCCAGAGGCATTCAACAAGTGCTTGTCAAATGCATAAGTGGGTGGACAGGGTTGTGTGTGGCAAAAGAACCTCAGACCTTTGCTTGTCCCAGTTTGGTCACATTTGTACTTGGTGACCTGGGACCAGTCACCTATCCACTTTGTGCTTCAGCCTGTCCATGTATGGCACATCCCACTGGACTAGCTGACTCCTAGGTCCTCAAAGACCGTCAGATTCTGTCTTGAATCAAAGACTGAGCTGGGGAGAAGGGAACAGGGTGAGATTAGAATGCAGTCACTCTCTTCCTCCCAACCCAGGCAGCAGGACTGTTTAAATATGACACTGAACTAGCAGAGAGATGTCAAGATGGGTTCACCAGGAAGTTGAAGCTGGAAGTTAGAAGAGTGCATGTAGGATCTCACCCCGGGGGCCTTGGAGCCCCGCGTGCTGCACACCCAGTAGGGGTGGGGAAGGATGTTAGGCTACCTGTCAGAGGCTCATGGGGTATAAACATTGTGAGCCTGGCAGCCTTGAAATCCTAAACTCAGAGTTGGCTGAAAAGGATACAAGTGTCCATCTACTGGGGTGGTTGTCAACAGCCTTGTGTATCAAAACACCAGGAAGAGATGCTTGTTAAAAATCCCCAGTCCTAAGCCCCGTGATCTGAGGGAAAGCTTCCGTGTGTGCTTCAATCGGACTTGCCAGCCACTAACACACTAGTGACCTTGGACGAGTCACACTGACTCTCTGAGCCACAATGTTTTCATTTTTGAAAGAAGATTAACGAACACCCCTCTCTTTTAGAAGGTCCATGTGTTCTGTTTGCTTCTGTGTAAGAGCACATCACATTGAGTTCTGAGCCAAAAGTTGAACTAAACTGTCCCAGGCAGGCAACAAAGTTTGCCTGAAGATAAAATAGGAGCCAATCTAAATACACAGTGATAATTTCACGCCACAAAACTCAGTGCACCCTTCAAAATGTAAGGGGCATCTTGAGAGACTGACACAGAAAGATGTATGTGTGTAATGCAAAGTTAGGTCCAGACAAACAGTCCCAAACAGTATGCTGTTTTGTATTGTGTGTATGTGTGTGTCGTACACATGTGTCTGTTAGCATATTTGGACTCTGGGAAATGGACTGAGTTCTAATTTGGACTTAATAGCTTAACAACATGGGCAAGGGCAAGTTACTTCGCTTTTGTCTCTGTTTCCTTATCTGTAAGATAGCAATGAGATCAGTACTTCCTAGCCACATACAATTGTTATAAAGATGAAATGAGTCCATAGAGTGTAAGATTCTTAGTATAGACAGTAAAATGTGGACCATTACTCATTCCATAGAAGTATTGTTTTTACAAAGTCACATGACATAGGTGCCCAAAGGGCAAGCATGGTCAACTCTCATTTATGTATTACGTAATTGCCAAACAATTATGCAATTATTATGTAATTTTGAAACAAGTATAAGACTTTTCTTTTTTTTGGGACGAAAAACAACAGAGGGATAAGCAGCGTTTGTGTCCTCCCAGCAAGGGAAGAGTTCCAAAGTCTATTGGATAAGTGGAAAGGTGAGCTGTCAAACACTATATACCTGGTGTGAACTCCCATTGCCAATAAAAAGGAAAAGTTAGTGTGTGTGATGAGAGACTCTCCCAGGGGCGGACTCCAGCCAGCACAGGTCTCCGAATAGGACTGATTCTAGGTGAAACAAGGGAGACTCGAAGTTGCACAGCTCTGAGACTCAGTCCCTCCTACAGTCTGCATCCTACCTGCTTCATCTTCTTCACTTCAACCACATGCCAGAGATTCCTTCTATAGACTCTCACTTATGCACTTCATTTCTGCATTGTTTTATTTTGAAAATTAACATACAGTTCACTAACAAGGTAGAACAACAATGAAGACATAATGCAAAAACAATAATAATAGTTGCTATGATTATTAACCCATTTGGTAACTTCTAGCTGGTGGTTCTCTTCCAGGTACTAATGAAATAACACTTACAGCCTGTTCTTTTTGAATCCTTGCTTGTGTGCCAAGCTCTGTGCTATCATAAGAATCATAAGGATTAGCTCAGCTAATGCTGCTCCCAGGTCTTTCCAGTAGGGTCTGTTACTATTTTGTCTTTAACAGAAAATTCAGAGGGGTCAAGAGACTTGTGTAGAGTTGCACAGCAAGTAAGAGCAAAGGTGGGAACTGCACGTGTAGTGAGATTTCCGAATCTATGCTCTCAAAAGACACTCCACACTACTTTGCTCAAGCTACAGTGGCCCTTATAATCACACCATCTATCCTGCATTAGGTCCCTGGTCCTTTTTTACTGGAGCTATTTTGCAAGAGGTCTGGTTTGATGAGCCAAGGGACTGGAACATCCCGCCCAGAATATCCCACTCCTGTCCACCTCTGAGCTGCACCAAAGTTTTTTTCCCCCCTTTTGTTATAGGGTCTCATTTCTGACTTGATGAAAACATTTGTAATAGATAATCAAATACTGCTATGTTGCAAAGGACAATGCTGTATTTGTTAAATATAAATGAACATGAACACGGGCCCTAGGTGGCAGAAAGGCAAAGGGTTTTGACGTCTTTTCAGTGGCCCGGGCTGAGCCCCTAGGGAAGAAAGCTGGGAGCCCCTAAAGGGTCTCGTCTAGGACGGTGATCGACCGACAGCTCTTGTGTGACAAGATACATAGTTTCTTTTCAGCAACAGGCAGATTATCGGTTACTATAGTTTCCCTAATGCTCAAATACAGCCCAGGCCTAAGCTGAACAGAATAGGTTAAAAGTGCCGAAGTTTGGCCCGGGAAACCACATGTTGAGAATCAGACACCAAACAAAGCAAAAAGCACATCTCTCTGGTCTTTGATGTCTTTTCTGAGGGATGTAGAGTGAGAAAAATACAACCGGTGCTCAGGCCAGGGGCTTGATGGGCCCCTGTGACAATGGCCAGCCGAGCGGGAGCTGAACACAATGCGGAGACAATGTCCCCAATCCAGGCGTCCCTGGCCACGGCGCTCACAAACACCCCGCTGGAGACATTTCAGCCCTTAGTTTCTTAGAAAGTTCGTGCTGTCCTCCCCAGCCCAGCCAAGGAGGCCGCCTCCCAACCCAGCCCTTCTGCAAGAGCCCTCCTGAGACAGGGATTCTCTCGCTAAATTACCCTCCCTGCCTAAACACAGCCACCTTTAGCACCATTTTCTGCTGGCTTTGAATTTTCCTAGATCTGCATAAACATCTTTTCTCCACCCCTGAAAAAAAGATAAGCTTTCTCCCTTCCGATGATTCATCTCTGCTCTAAAATATTGCCTTGCGTATCCCTCGGAGGTGACAGTGTGAAGTTTTTCATAAACGGGATTAAATTAACCACTACTTATGCCTGCAATGTGGGTTTCTCCTCTTCTGCTGAGATCTGTTGATTTCATTTTGCTTTTTATTTAAATTTAGGGAGCAAGATAAATATGCCTTCGCATGCAGAGATCTCTATCCATCACCAGCCAGTTGCATTTGGGAAAATAAGTGTGTAGGAGATTATGAGAGAGCGAGAGGGAAAGCCAGCCAGAGTCAAGCTCATGGAGTTCTGAATGTTTTTTGGTGGTTGTTGCAGTATTGTGCTTCTGGTTGTCATTAGTTCTTTATAATGTTTCATGAAAAATATCTAATTGTAACAACTGTATTCCTCGAGAGAACATATTCCCTGAATTGAAGCTCTCACAATGGCCACAGGATAACTGTCCTTGAATTTGAGCCTTTTGTGAGCTGTCAATAGGCTTACAATGTGCTGAATTAGCAGGCATATTAATGGGCAGATGCAATTGCGGCCATTCTTCAACCTCAAATCTTCTTATGCAAATACCCCATGAATTCAGTTCAAAGCGCAGCCTTCAAAATGAGCTGAGCCCCCTCTTAGAAGGGACCCCGGGAGAAAGTGACATGAGAAAAGTTTAGACACTTGTTTTTATAACTGAACATGATCTTGTTATCATAATCTGATACTGGTCACTTGCATGGCCGGCTTGTAGGATTTTAAACCCTTAACAGAGAGAGATAATCTCTGCCTTTGTAGGAGTGTGGACACAATCCCGGCGCGCAGGAAAGCCGGCAGTGAGAAGCGCAGCCCAAGCTTCTCAAACAAAACTTTTCAGGATAAAAGCCTTTATCCCATGATAATCACCAGGCAGATTTCAGTGCTGTTGGTAAGGCTGGCCAAGGGCAGGGAAGGCAAGTTAAAAAAAAAAAAAAATGAAAATAACTGATTCTCAAAACGACCCCCCAATCAGCCTGAATCAGTTCCTAGGATCCCCATAACAACAACTGGAGCACAGTCACAAGATCCCCCCAAAAAATGAGTCCTTAAAAGCTCTACCTAGTCCCTAGCAGAATGATACGGAGCAAGGAAAGTTAACAGTTTTGAGGTTCCAAATAGTGCTAAGCATTTTACTCAGTTCTTAACCTTTACAAGGATTGACTTATTTAATTTTCACAAGTACATCTAAAAGTAGCTACTATTGTTGGCTCCATTTTACAGATGAACAAAGTGAGAAAAGGAGATTAAGTGATCTATACAGGTACTAAGTGATTAGGAAGAAATCTGCTAGAGGTAACTCTTGTGGGAAGCAGAAATTCCTCCAGAGACTTTTCTTCCCAAAAGAATCTGCTCCCTTTCCATTTTTACTCAAGCTTCACTGAAAATATTTGATCAATTGGTCCCTATTAAGAGTTCTTTCCCTCTTGACATACTTAAATAATAATTGTATATTTAGACACATATTCGAGAAGTGAGTGTAGATCTTTTTTTTTTTTTTTTTTTTTTTGTACTGGAGATCAAACTTACAACCTCATGCCTGCCAGGCAGGTGCTGAGGCCACTGAGCTAACTCCCCAGCCCTATTTTTTGAGACAGGGTCTCATTATGCAGTCAAGTTGGCCTTGCACTCACTTTTAGCCCAGGCTGGTCTTGAACTTACAATGATCCTCCTGTCTCAGCCTCCCAAGTGCTAGGATTAAAGGTGTGCACCACCACGCCTGGCTTGGTGAGTGTAGATTTAATAATAGTGTTCCTTTATACGTGCAGCACTGTAATTGCATACATAGCTGAATCCTTCAGCTGTGTTTTGGTTCAATACATTGAGCCATTAGATTACATTACAAATTGAAAATCAGTTATGTTGCTTAACAAGAAGTGACAGATTGTGTGGTATTGTTATTAACAGTAACAGCAGGCATTATCTGAACTATTTATTCATTTATTTATTGAGTGTCAACTTGTTCATTCCTCCTGCCCAGGCTGGGGAGAAGGTTGGTTTATAATTTCCATTTGCAGTCCGGAGTGCAGAAGCTGAGATCTGAACCAAGAAAGCAGAATCAGCCCTCAGTCCCCCGCCACCCTGCTCCATGCCAGTCAAGATGTCCCAGCACCCTGAGATATGGGATAGCCACGTTGCCCTTTGATACGCCCTGAAATTACCACTCCAGGCAGGCTGGGCTAATGCACCTGCCCTCACCAAAAGCCAGTAGTAGCCCTATTTCTTTCCTTCATCATTGTTCCTCAGTTCTCTCTGTAACAGTGTTTGGTTAATTCCATTATCACCTTGAGTTCCCCATTGTGTGTGTGTGTGTGTGTGTGTGTGTGTGTGTGTGACAGGGACCTGGAGAATGATGGTAAGAAGGGACAGTACAGAAGACATATGACAAGAGACAAAGAATTTGCCTAAGGTCTTAGATTTGGGATGTCTCCTCTGACAGTCCTTCAGGAAGACACATATCCCTTCAACGACTTGGGACTTTGAGACATTCAGAAAGAATCAAATAAGAAAGGGTAAAATATGTCTATGCTCACCAAAATGTATTTGGTGAGCATATTCACTGACACTAATTGTAGATGACTTACCATGCCCCAAGCTTTACACAAAGGGCTTTATATGCATTGCCCAATAGCCAGAGATAAGATAATACAAAAGAAAAAAAAAAAAAAAAAACACTGTAAATGTGGAATAAAATGAAGCAAATATGGGATAGTAGAAGGGAAAATGAATGATGAATGCTGTATTAATCTGCTCAAGCTGACCTAAGAGAATACTGCAGACTCCATGGCTAAACGAGAGAGTTTTGTTTAGTTCTCCAGGTTGGAAGACCAAGATCAAGTTGCCACCGGGATTGGTTTCTGGTAAGATCTGTTTCTGTCTTGTAGATGTCTACTTTTCACTGTGTCCTCCCATAGCCTTTCCTATATTTGGGAACAGAGAGAAATAAAGACAGAGACAGAGAGGGACTGAGACAGAGGAACAAAGAGAGACAGACAGAGAAGACAGACATACAGAGAGAGATGCGGGGGTGTGGGTTTCTGTGTCTTCTCTTGCTGTAAGGACACCAATCAGACTGGAGTTCCAGTCTTATGACCTCATTGACCCTTAACAGGGAGGACCCGGATGCAAGCAAGATGGAAGCCTAGCTGAATGAAATTGGTGCCTAGAAACAGATTTTAAAGGCAGTTCCTCCCCTATCTTTTTTTATACCACCTGATAGGCTTCTTGATATGGCAGTGGCAGCAGCAGTGAAATGGGCAATACTGAAGAGAGCTCTCTTGAAGCATTTATTTCCAATCCAAAATGGAGCTTTACCTTGTGTTTATTGTAAATCTACATATTCTTCTCTTCCATATGACCATAACTGCAAAGTAGAGCTTGCTTTGACGTCTAATGGCAGGACAAAATTATGCTGCCACTCTTCTGTGAATATTCAGTATGAACACATAAGACTTCAACCAGATCCTGTCCCTAAAATTGAAGAAACACATGATCAAGTGCTGAAAACCAGATTAGAAGAAAATGAAAGCCTTGAGCAAGGACCCATGATAGAACAACTTAGCAAAATCTTCTTTTTGGCGAAGTATCATTTGTATACTCATAGATGGTATCACAGACATTGTATGAAACTTAATCCTCCAAAAGACAGATGATACTGAGTTCTTGGGAGAATCAAAAAAAAAATGTTATCCTGTGTCTCATTCACTATTGGAGAAAATAAACTCTAATACTGTATAGTCATGGTAAAATAATAAAATGTCATTTCACATAAAAAAAAACCACTAAACAAACAAAAATTTTAGTAATCTCCTTAAAAGTCCTGTCTTCAAATACAGTCACATTGGGAATTAGAGTTTCAATATATGAATGTTGGGTGGTGGCAGATACTTAGTTTAGAGAGATATTTACTGGCAAAAGTTTAATGAAACAGATATTCTTTAAAACAATTTCTGGAGAGGGAAACATGCTTCAGAAAATTCTCAGAATAAAAAATGTATTGTGTGCTAAAAAGAAATGAGCACTCCAGTCAGGAAAAGACATCGGAGAACACTACAGGCATATTACTGGATGCAAACAGCCAACCTGAAGGCTACATACTGTATGATTCCCAATGATATGGCATTCCTGAAAAGGCAAAAGTGTGAGGACAGTAAAAATACTAGTGCTTTTCGTGGTTTGGGGAGAGAGAGATGGATAGTAGGAATACAGAAGATGTTT
>RJWM01033885.1:0-20299 GCA_004363535.1 Dasyprocta punctata
ATACGTATAACAAATGCTAAAATTGATCTTTGTAATTAGACCAACCCATTAGTAACTCAGAGAAAACCAGTAAAAGTAGAGAAAAAAATACTTTCAAGAATTTTAAAAATCAATGAAATTAGTTGCTCTGTTTTGTAGAGTCAAAATAATAAATAAATCCTCTTACAGTTTTAAGGAATAAATTCCTTTCATTAAATAATATTTTATTCAGTGGATTTGTTCGGTTGAATAATATGGATATTGGAAAACAATTACTTTTCAAATTACTATTTTTTTTAACTCAATGAAAGGCCATGGAGAAAAGTTTAGTTTCAGGGACTGAACTGTTTTTTGTTGGTTTTACTGTATACGTGGGTAACTCACAGATGCACTAGTGTAGAAACACTGCCTCCTGTTTTCTGAATCTTAAGGCCTCATTTTTCTGTTTTTATCAGAGCTCCTCATCTCTTTCACAATGTAGGCTTCACAGAGCTTCACTGAGCTCAGTAGCGTCGATCTTTTTCTCACCATGAGTCCTTCCTGAGTCACCGAAGATACCGAGACCACTAGACCAAGTAGGCTTGCATGGTTCCTCATGCCACTGGGGCACCAAACAGAAGAGAGGCCAACTCTGGGTGGGCAGTGGAAACAGCTGTGTGTGTGTGGCTGCATCTATGAGAGAGAAGGTCAGTATGTCCAACAGAGTCAAACTTGTTCGCACCAAATGAGGACACAGAAATTTGAGTGAGCACTAGATGGTGATATGGGTAGTGTGCTTAAAAACTTATCAACTGTGAGACACTGGGCAAGTCATTTACTTTCTCTGAGACTCAGTTGCTTAATCTATGATTTGGGAAAAGTAAGATTAAATTAGTTTGATCTTGTAAACAATAAGTGAGAATAAAATACTTTATGCCTGCAGAATTACTTATCTCATTGCCTTATGCATAGTATAGTATTTATATTTATTACAGGACTGTTTTCTCTTTTCTGTTCGCTTTCTGTGGTATTTTTCTTTTTGTGGTGGGTAGCACTGGGAATTGAACCAGGGCTTTTGCACTGAGCTACATCTCCAGTCCTTTTATAATTTTTATTTTGCGACAGAATCTTGCTAAGTTACCAAGACTTAGAATTCTCCTGTCTCAGCTTCCCAGAGTGCCAGGATTACAGTGTATACTGCCACACCTAACTCTCAGGACTGGTTTGTCTGAAGGCTATATCTGAATTTATAATTTCAGTTTGCTTGTGTAGCCCTTCTCTGTCTGGACAGATTCCCCTTGTTGTTTCTTCTGTCTGTGTTCAAACACTGAAGGAAAGGAGACTGGTAAAACAAAGATTTGTGGCGTGGATTTACTTAGAGGTGCAAAGCAACAGCTACAACCTAATCTCAGATCAGTTAATCAGTACCTGCAGCTACCTACATGCCTGTGTCAGTCTTCCCTTCCCTGTTGCTCTCCCCTCTAAAGGCACATGTCTTTGCACGTGCTCTCGAATCAATTGTCTCTCTCCCCACGGTTCTTATTATTCCCCAGTTCCTCTCTGACATCAGCGTTTTTATCCACAGGCTTCCTCCTCCCCCTGTGACCTTGTTCCATTTCTCCTCTTTCAAGCCCCACAGGAGGGAGGGACATGTTGGGTACAGAGTGAAATTTACTCTCTGAATACCTGGAGAATATATATTTTATATAATATCTATTCTTAGCCAGGTGTGGTGGCGCACGCCTTTAATCCCAGCACTCGGGAGGCTGAGGTAGGCGGAGCATTGTGAGTTCGAGGCCGGCTTGGGCTACAACGCGAGCATAAGGCTGGCCTGAGCTACATAGTGCGACCCTGCCTCAAAAAACTAGGGCCAGGAGTTTGGCTCAGTGCCTTAAACGCCTGCCCTGGCAGGTGCGAGGTTGTGAGTTCAATCCCTGGTGCCGCAAACAAACAAACAAAAACATCTATTCTTAAAATGTGTCCGTGTTTTTTTTTTCCAGTACTAATATTTATGATTGCACTGTACTGAAAGTGCCTGCTTCCATTGCAAACATTTCCCAGTGACCTCTGAATCACTCAACTGAAAAGGGAAAGTGTTTAATTTGATACTTTTTGCTGCTTCGGAGGCAGTGCGACTACACTGTCCTACAAACTCCCACTTTTCCTTTGGCCTCCATACTCACACCTTCCTGGTTTTTTACCTGACCTGTGAGGTGTCTTCTTACTGTCCTTTAACCTTGTCCTTGCTTGAGGAGTCTGTAGTTCTGGTTCTACTCAATCTTTCTCCATGAACTCAATCATACTCATCCTTTTGGTCACCTTACACAACCGACTCCTAAATTAGATGCTTTTTTGTTTGTTTGTTTCAAGATTTTTGTTAAGAAACCCAACTTCTTCTTGGACTTTTCTAATCTAATAACGCCACATCTTGTGCAAGTCTCTATGGTTTTTGTTTTCACATTCTCCTTAAACTGATAACACCACCACTCAAACAGTCATATGCAGCAAGAATCTCCCTGCTTTGCTGTGAATGAGTCAATACAATTATTTTGATTTTTTAAAAGTACATATTATCTCCTGCATGTCTCCCTGTTTTCCCTACTTGCTCTAGATGCCCTGACTTTTCTCCTTCACACTTGTACTTTGTCTTCAGTCTTAATCCCCTAAGACTTGTTTTCTCACAAGTGTAATCTATCTCAAATGCATGTCTGTTTTCACTATGATCTTCTTTAATCATAGAGTCAGGTTCCAATTCTTTAGCATAATGGCCTCAGTCTTTTGCTATCAGACCATTGCTGCTGCTTTCAATTCCATTGCCTGAAATCATATTCATAGCTCTCAATTTTGGAAATGCTAATTTACTATTGTCCATAAGGATTATGCTATTTCCAAATACTGTGTTTTGTGCACCTCTTCTTTCTTTATGCAATATTCTTCTCTAAATTTCTTTACCATGATACGACCAAGTCACTCTAGTATTCAGTTCTGCAGTGATTTCAAGAGAAAAGTCCTGGCCCAAATGTAACAAATTGAACTCTAAATCCTTCCCTAGACTTTCATAAACTGCAATTGGAATTACTACACTGTCAGTGAAAAATCTACTGATTTCTCATGAAGATACTGGTAGTGGAAATACGTATTATGTTTCCATATTGTATATTTTCATTGACTAACTCTACTATAAATAATTCTTGAAGTTATATGAATTCTTGCCAAACAGCATATTTTGAGCTGTCCTAGGGCAATTATCCCAGAGTAGTGGTTGTGTATTAAGACATATGACATACATAAGTCACTGTGGATATTTCTGAAGTATTTTTTTCTTATTCTTCTTTGAAAAATTTCTCTATTTTTTCTCAGTAACAAGAACACTATACTAAATGGGAACTTCTTAAATTACATATGGAATATGCAATTGCTTATAAAGATATGTAGAATACATTATTTTCTTTTTAAGGACTATGAATCTTTCTGTAATTAAAAAAAACTCAATGACTGAAAAATTCTAATCCTCCAGCTGTACTTGTCTGTCCAGAAGAAGCTGTCGGTGACTGAATGAAGCATCTGTCCCACTGTCTACAGTCTCAAATGCCAGCTTGGAGCTTAAAAGAATGAGTTTGTTATATAGGGCACATTTGTGGTCTATAGATGCAACAGGCTAAAAATGTAAGGGTTAAAAATAAACTTCTGAAAGTTCATAACTAACAGAGATGCCCTGATATAAAAGTGTTATGGGAAAACAATTTGAGAGAGAAGGGAAAGATATAAAAAGGAAACCATAAATATATGATATAGAAGTAATGAAGATCTCCAAACCCTGAAATTAGTAATTCTCTGGAGCATATTAATTTTGTTTAAATAAATTGTGTAAGTCTTTAAAAGTTTGTAGTTGCCATTAGCAACAGAGCTAATGGATGCCATTAAAAGTTTGTTTTCTATTTGGATTGAGTAAAGGGAGTGTTTTTTATAAGTCACAGAAAGAAGATACTGTGATTTATTTTATAAAATGTTCTGTTTGTTATAGTGGACTAGGAAATGAAATAAAGAACATAAAATGTTATGCTTTTAATGCTTAAAGTAATAGAAACATCATTATTTCATACTTCTTTTTGGCTTTTAACATACAGACTTATGATGAGGTTTATACATAAAATTCAGCACCTTCTACCCCAGTGCTGTAATATATGAGAAAGAACAGATATTTTTATACATATGTTTCTAAGAGGTGGAGAGAATGAACTTGCGTGTTTAAATTAAGAGTGAAAGGGGTAGTTAGTTTTAGGAAATTAGTCTGAGAAAGCTGGAAAGTCACTTAAAAACATACTTATCAAACCCTTTATAGAATTGTAGAATTGGGAACATAATATTCCTACTCTTGCCTTGATCCCCTTTACAAAGGTAATAGTACTAATGAGCTTCTACATTATGAACATCAGGGGCACTTCTGGGAATCCCAGCTTTCCACTCTCACCCTATGCAGATTTTCAAAGTTAACAAAATTACAAAGTACTTTCTCAAAATGTAATCTGTGTTTAGTTTTCTTCTTATTTCTTTACTGTTCTGAATGGTATTTTGTTGCATAGTGCAAATAGCTGGAAAGCCAGTTTTCTTAGTTACTTTTCTCTCGTTGCTGAGACAAAATACTTGGTGCCCAAAGTTAGGGAAGGAAAGGTTTATTCCTTACAATATTGGAGGTTTTAGTCCATACTCAGCTGGCTGCAAGGCAGGGTGGCGTGGCTGGGGGGCAGTCATTCATGGCCACTGTAAACAGCAGTTTTGAGGCTGCAAAGTGTGGAGACCCGCTGCTTCTTGGGATCCCCCCAGGCCACTTTTTTATTTCTTTGTTCCTTCTCAGCAATTAAGGTCTCAGCTCTGTCTTTACACTACGCAGCTTTCTGGCAATACTCACAATATGTTAATCACCGTGTTGGGCTCTTTGCTTTTGATTCACAACATGAATCTGGCCAAAAGCTCCCAACTATAGCCATGCCACCACCTCAACATCTGACTGCCTTGAAATTTCCTTTGCCAGATTAATCAATCCATTGCCATTAATCTCAGTCTCAGGAGAAGTCTCTGGGCACAAGCAAAATGCAGACAATCTTTCTGCCAAACCACAACACACATTGTGTGGAGTCCAACAACCAATGCCATCCTTCCCAGCAGAAACCTTCTGAGCTCTGTCTTCACTGGCAGGCTTTTTATCAATCTTCTGGTTTTCTGAGCTCTGACCAGAATCTCCTGTAGGGAAGAGCCTAAGCTGTTCCAGTACCACTCTTTTAGGTGACATCTCCAAACCTTTCCAAAGTCTTCCCACAAGTCATTTCCAAAGGTTTTTTAGTCACAGCAACAACCCCACTCCTGGTACCAAATTTTGTTTTAGTTACTTTTCTCTCATTGCTGAGATAAAATACCTGATGCCTCAAATTAGGAAAGCAAAAGTTTATTTCTTACAGTTCTTGGAGGTTTCAGTCCATACTCAGTTGGCTGCAAGGCAGGGTGACATGACTGGGAGGCAGCTGTTCATGGCCACCACAAACAGCAAAGCACAAACTGGCAAGAGAGAGAAGACAGAACTTCTTCTTACCCTTACATTGTATGCTGGCTCCACCCCTAGGCAGGTGCTGCACTTGAGCCACCAATCCCAGTGCCAGACAACAACCCAATCACGAATGCTAGACTCAGCCATGTCAATGATTACACGAGACTTGGTGGGGCCATAGGAACATAAACCATAACACCAGTGAATAAAAGTAGCTCTGGAAGATGCACAGAATACTGGAGGAGCTTGGGAAGCTGCAGTGAAAACTGCTCAAATCTGTAAGTCCCCCTTGGCCTTACTTATATTGTCTGTCTTCACACACCTTCTCTCTGTACTGTGGTTCTACTCTTTCCAGCTTATACTTGGCCTTCCCCTCTCTCTTTACCCACCACCACTTTGACCTTTTCTTTATTCTTACTTCTCTCTCTCTCTCTCTCTTTTACCTTAAAATTAACACTTTTTGACATTTAGCTCAAAATTGAAGAAAGAAATTTAACTATAACTGATGTTGTCTCCTTTGCTCCCCAAAAATGAGGGAGACATCATATGGAACATTTTTTGTTTTCTGTCCTTTCAGAAACACAAAATTTGCAGTACATTTTTCTTAATGCTGGCACTCTTTCATTTTCAAGTAATTTATACCTGTTTTCAATAAAGAACAATGAGAATTTTGTATGAATTTTGTAATTGTTTATTTCTTTGCCCAGGAGACTGCTGTGATCTTGCATAGAGAATGATTATGACATTCGAGACACTATCCTTCTACACTTACATGCTGTTGCACTGTCAAGCCCAGGATTCTCTTACTACTTATAAAGTAGACTAAATGTGCTGTACTCAGATTCATCTTTCCTGGAGCCTGGATCTGGAATGCCTGAGCTCTGAATGCTGTCACCCCAGAGTTCCTGTGACCTCTCTTCAATTTGTCCCAGTGCTACCCTATATTTCATTTTCATTCAGTTTTACAAGGAACTGAGTTGAGAAAGAAGTTTACAAATTTGATTTTCCAGAACACAATATTAGTTATACTTGTATATGTTAAAAAATCTGCAAAGTTTAAGCCAAAAAAAGATACTGAAATGATAGAATGAGGCTATTTCTTGGGACAAATGTGGTGAGAATAAGGGAGCTGTAGTAAATTAGGGATAGAGAAGCCCTTTCTAAGTCAATTTCCCATCAAGGTTTTTGGATACATGTTTCGGGAACATGAAGAAGGTGAAGACTTTAACACCAGATAAGTCTGGGCTGCCTCAAGTGGGCAGTTGGTCTTCACTGACAGCATCTGGCAGCTCGCTATGTGGCACCAGCTAGTTCCCTTCAACCTTCTGAAGTCTCTGCTGCTCTCCAGTGCATTGATCTTTCATTGGTTTATGCACTTGTCTGTCCCCCAGCATTGTGAAATGTATCATTTTCACTTTTCTGCACCTATAGAGCCTGGACAATGACAAAAATACCTTCATAAACTGCATAGCTGTTGGGAGCCGTTGAAGCTGGAAAATGACCCACACATGAACTTACCAAAGTAACAAAGAGCACCTGGGTCAACCATGTGGAAATGCTCCTACAGCCCAGAAAAACAGGAGGCTCCTGAACAATCCAGGCCTGGGTTGCTAGGCAGAGGGGCTGAAATTGACGTCATCCTTCCCATGTATAAATAAACAGCAGCATTGGTTGAGCAGTACCTTTCCTCCCATCAGGAGAGTAAGCGATCCACCTGACCCCAGATTTGTCTCTTTCTTTATTTTTCTCATCCTCTTGTGGTCCTTCACCCCAAGAACCTCAGGAGCCACGTGGGTCACGGCACATAGCCATTCTGCATTCTGTGAAAAAAGCTTTTTGTTGTGATTTCCAATGCAGTCCAAGTTTATATTTGGAAAATTATAATACTAAATTCTTTAGGGGAAAGAAAGTTAATAGGAATATCATTCTAGGGAATAACAATGATGAAACATACAAGCTCACACATATCCTGCTGTACTGATAGAAAGGAAATTATGACAAAGTTGTTCCCAAAATATATGTGTCAAGATATTTTTTGTCTTTTAACCAAAATAGGAAAGTGTTAAGAAATCTACTACTGTTGTGTGCTCCCTGGTATGTTTTACTTGAGTTTTCCTCTTCTATATTTTATAGTGTTATACACAGCAATTTCTTTGGCACCTCATTTTCTCTAAGCTCCAAATCTTTCTTATTTCTCCACGTAGCTGTCATTTGCTACTTTCTTTTCTTTCAGTATTTTTCTTATGTTCCAATTTGCTCTGGTTTCTATTTCTGCTTTGTTAAGAGTCATGCTCTGGGCTTCAAATCCCCTGTAAATTATAGGACATTTCAAAGATTTTTTTTTCCTTACAATGAAGCATAACACTAAAAGTTTATATTAAGATGTCTGTTTTGTCTAATGATTTCAAATTTTCAAGAAATGTTGACCTCATTGTCTACATTATGTTCCTCACTTATATCAGGTTGGTTGGGCAGAGTTTATAGTCTTCTCTCTTTTCGAATGAAGAAATTTGGGAATGTGGGACACTGGGTCTTGGTTAACATCATGTAACTTGTCTTTGACAGCATGAAGGTAGGAACTGAATGTTCCCACTTCTCTGTATTGTGCTTCTTCCATAGGCTTAGACTGGAAATAATGATAGGGCACTGCTATCCTTTTTGGACAAGATGTTTATAAGCATAATCAGTGTATGTATGTAGAAATTGCTCCAAATTGGGAAAAATCAATGAAAGGAGAAAGTTTATATCTTCTATTGGTTACAAAATGGCATAGCATTTCTCAGTAGGCTACAAAAATATGCCAGGCACAGAAAGACAAATATCATATAATCTACCATGTGGAATCTAAAGTGCTGATTTTAGAACTCATAGGATCAGGCAGAAGAATAGTGGTCATTAGAAGACTCAGGTGAGGGTGGGGGAAAATTGGAGATATGTTGCTCAAAGAATACAAATTTCAGTTAGACAGGAGTAATCAGTTAAAAAATCTAGTCAACAATAATAGATCATATGGTTGAAAATTGCTGAGAGTTTCAATTGTTCTCACCATGAAAGTTATATGGCCATTTCACAGTGTATGCATAGTGTATGTAGTGGATTGGTAACTGGAGGTTAATTTAAACACGAGCTGAACTGAGTCAGCATGGTGCTGAGCATGGATGGCCAATCTGAGGATTGCTGCCAGCATAGAAAGGTGACCTGGAGAGGAAGAGTAGCATTGTGGGTTCTCCTAAGTGAGTGTTATTGTTTGGAACTGTTAGTTCTTGTAGAGCCGTTCAATCTCCAGTATAAGCTTGTCACTCTGGCTTCCTGATATGTACTTGGCTATTCTCGTCATCAGAGGATCTCAGGACCTCATTGTCGCTGAGGATGGCTATGGTACTTTTTGGGGGAGCCCTGGTCCTTGAGCATCACTTCTTAGCTGCAGAGCAGAACACTCAACCTGCTAGCACAGATCCTTCATCCAGCTGGCAAAGACTTTCCAGCTTTCACCGCTGACCTTGAGGTCTTTCCAGCACAGATCCATGAAACAGACTTGAATGAGTCATTGTCATGGGCTCTGGGCCTCCAGTTAGACTCATGTGAGACATTGTCATGGGCTCAAGGTTTTCAGTTGAACTCATGCAGGATATTGCCATGGATTTCAGGTCCTTGACTGGATTCTCTAGGTCTTTAGTGTGTAGACAGATTTCCTGCACTTCTTGTATTTGACTCTGGGTCACTAGTGTAAAATACTACTATAAATTATGTGTCCTGTATGTAATTATTCTCCTTGCAACCCCTGACTACAACAGTGTATTTCAAGACTAAATGATATATATGCAGATCAAATATGTATGTTTTATATTCTTTTATACTACAAGCTCATAGAAACTCAAAGGCCTGTCATTACTATTCTGCATGAAATTTTTTTTCTCTAGATTGCATGGGGCCTGCTCTGGCGTTAAGTATTCAATTTAGTTGTCAATTTTCATCACAGAGAATCCTTCCCTGAACAAATCTTTAAAACATTCTCTCACTTTTGGTTATATTCTATCATGATACCTTCTATAGCACTTTTGTTTTTTGAGACAGGGTCTCCCTCCCTATGTAGACCAGGCTTGCCTTGAATTCACGGTGATCCTCCTGCCTTAGCATCCTGAGTGCTGGGATTACAGGTGTGTGCCACCATGCCCAGCTTAGCACTTTTCAATTTGAAAAATTAATTAATTCATTATTGGATTATTCGCTTACTTTTTTCTCCTCTTCAGAGTGGAAACAAATGAGGGAAGAATGTAATTTCTTAGTTCACACTTTTGAAAAATTTTTATAACGCTCTGAGACTCAACTATTTTATTTTATGAACAATGTGCCATTTTCTTCTCAACATAGTATTCCTACCTCTTACAAGAAAGTCTAGCTCACACTAGAAGATAAATCCATCTGTTAAATAAAGGAATAAATCCAAGGTGGGTATTTTTTCTATGAATTCTCAAAAGATGAAAATACAGATATTGTTGAGATAGGGTTTTGAACCGTGTTGCTATATTCACTTAAATATTAGTGAAAATCAGTCTCCCATCACGTCCATTCATTCTCCCAACAGAGATCAGTTTCCCATTTACACACAGAATGCATCTAAACTGTCTTCCACTCTTCCTTCCTAATGTAGTGGATGACAGACCTTTCTGTGTCTCGTTCTTTCCATTTAAATCTTCTCACTTGCTCTCACCGTTATTTATACTGCATAGGTTTCAAATCCTCCTCACCTCGTGCCACCTCTTCTTGCTCCCTTCCTTGATCAGACTTCAGCTACCCAGTGCTCCCCTCCCCCAGAACCACCGCGCTGAGTGTGGGAAGGACCCTTGGTTTTCTCAGGAAGACCTGCAAAGAACCTGGCTGATGAAGAGAGGAATCAGCCAGAGCAGGTTCAAATCCTACTTTGGTTTATAATGTGACTTCACGAAGTATGTAAACTCTCTCCACTTTTTTCTTCTGTAGAATGACAATGGTAAAATGAGAAATGTAATGGGATAGATATCCCACTTGTTTTTGTCTGAATAGATCTCTCTCTGCTTTCTCAATTTCTGATCCCCTTAAGAAGTTGATGGAGGAGTGAAGCAGGGAGACAGAGGGCTAGGAGTTTGGCTCAGTGGCTTCTGTGCCTGCTTGGCGGGCTCGAGGTTGTGAGTTTGATCTCGGGTATGGAAGCAGGGATACAGGCGTCAACCTTACTGCTGTCACCCTGGAATGTAAAGTATGCACAGCGCTGACTGCCAGCGGCCTATTCTGTTTTGTATTGATGGTAAACCAATGGTCGGCTAATCTTTTTGCTATTTTTCTTCCTTGCTGTTCTCAAGTCAAGTTTCCCTGAATTTTTTCTTTCATCTATTAGGGCAAATAATCTTATGGATTCAATACAAGAGTTTATGTGTATCAAGATTTCCTTTTGGAAGCAGTCTTTTTAGTCTATCCTTTTGATCTGATTGAATTACTCTCCAATAATTTAATTACATAGAGTTTCCGAGCTATGTATACATTTGATAAACTTGTTTTATGAAGTTCTTTATACATCATTTAAGATAGCTGTCGATTTAGATACATTCAATAACAGAATCACAGGGTGCATACTTCAGTCTTTGCTATACATGGGCTGGAGGGAAGTTCCAGCTATGGTCATTTCGCTTTATCTTGGCCCTCTTTGCTTAACCTGTAAAATAAACAAGGATATTGGAGATATTATCAGATCCCTGTTTTGAAGTATATTACACTGTGTGCAGTATTGCCTTGATATGCCAGTAGAAAATCTTATCTAAAATTACCCTATTCTTTATTCTAATCACATGATACATCCCCCCAGGCCTATCACACACTTCTCTGAATACTCGAGAAAGATTCTGGAATTTTACAAGAATTCCGTATTAAGTTAGTTTGTGGGCCTGAGATCTACCTTTTGAACCATTGAACATTTGCTTGTAGAAACTTTTTCACTTTGATTGCTCAAAGATAACCAAGAGTAGAACAGCAATTACACCTTCAAAGTTTTCTCTATAACCGAAAAAGTAATTTGGAAAGACCATAGACTTGGTGTTATTACAAATTTGGGTGTTTACCTACTATCATTTTCTTTATCTTGGGATTCAATTTCCTTTTAACCATATCTATTCAATACTTTCCAGCTTAGTGATTATTCCCTTTGATATCCTGTCCAAAAGAAAAGTAATTCTGCATTCTGTTAGCATTTAATTATCTGCTCCAAGCAGTGGGCTAGTCCCCTTTTTCCTCTTATGTTAGACACTTAACACATAGATGGAAAATCTGTTAGTTTTCCCTAAATTTAGTTTGAAAATTTTTGTCTTTTTATTTACTTTTTTCTCTCCTCATATTACTCTTAAGATTTATGTTACTTTTATATTTATTTGCTCTAGGGTAGTTTTGTTTTCCTCTATTACTATCACCACCCATCACAAACCAGCCCAACAAAAATAATACTTTTTAGAGTATTTGCTGTGTTGTCAGATTCTTCTTCAGGTGCAAAAATGTATATTATACTGAAATTATTTTACTTTCATTCTGCTCAACATTCTGTCCCTACAAAGTCCCAATGTCTTTCAGAATATCTAGAAATGGGCTTATATTAATCATTTTAAAATGTTAACATTAAGTTTCATAAATTCTGAACAAAAGTGATATTTCATCTAGTATTTTTCCATGTGTTTTAAATTCAAATTTATTACAGATGTTATCATTTTCTCTAATTTTAAAATTTTGACTAGGCTAATTAAATTGAAGTCTGTAATATAAGTTAGACTAATGATTTCCTCTACCTTGTAAAAGAATAAATTGTTAGAAAATTAGTAATTTACAAAACATCAAAATGATTAAGGGATAAGTTAAATATTGAACATATTTACATGATATAATATTATGTAGACATGAAAATACTCATGAAAATATTTAAATAATTTAAATGAATGAAAATTATATAAAATGTTATAATTAAAAGAGGGAAAAGAACCAAATTATTTGTTATTATATATATCAGGATGAGGAATTAAGATTGATTTACATGCTTTTATCTGTACTACCACAGTACTTGATTATCTTTTATTATGGAAACAATGAAGTGAATATATTAACAGTATAAACTATGCAATTAAAGTTATACATATTAAAATATAAAGAGCTTTATATAATTGCTTCTTCCTCTCCAAAAGGTTAGTGCCAACATAGATAGCTCCCATTAACATTGTAAGTTTTAAATAAAACGTTGAGTTTTTTCATACTTATTGCTTTGTTCATGTTTCCTTACACCTCGTTAGTCATATATACTCATTCATGTTTTCTTGAATCCTTTATCCTACATTTTGTTCCCAGGTGCTTCCTATGACTGTCTCTTTCTCCATTTCTTTTGTTCTCTCCTCCAACTCTCTCTCTGTGTTCTCTGCATCCATATTTCTCTCCCATGGAGTTACACACAGATAGATGATATACGACATCAATGCTCCACTTCTTCTGTTAGGTACTTTTTATAGGTACGAAGTGTGAAGTTCTGCAGTCATATTGTGATTTTATGCCTCAGGTCATGAAAAACATATCTGAGTGATACGTGTGCATCATCATATATGTATATGATGCTATTATAACCATGGTAAAATGTTAAGTTCCCTGAGTTTATTACCTAAAAAGTATGAAAATAAGTGTGTGAAGCCGTATCAATTGTTTCTATATTTTTCAATCTTATGAAAATTTCTACATTTACCTCCTCTTCTCCTCTTCCCGTTCTTTTTTCTTATCCTATCCTTCCTCTTCATTTTCCTCCTTCTGGTCAATGTCTGCCACTGTTTATGTAATCTTTATACTTTAACTTAGATGTTTTTTCTTTTTCAATTTTGAGATTGATCTTTTGATTAGGCTGACCAGAACCACCTGGTATGCATTTTATGTCTGCAAAAGGTAAATTCTGTTCAATAGGAAATTATGCTGTAATATTAAGTGAAGATTTTTCAAAAACTGGTCTTGCACCAATTGGCTATCTTGGATATCCCGAGTGTCCATAAAGAATGGTTATTAGGCTTGTCCCGGAGTACCAGCACTAGCTGTTGAGAAGAAGGCTCAGGAATCTATGTTAACATATTGTCTAAGGATAGTTACTTTCCCCAACATAGTTTGCAAGTCATTTATTAGACTTCGGTACAGAAAAATGAATGTTCAACCTGCTACAATATTCAGAGAGCCAACCTCTTTTCCTCTCCTCTGATCTTCTCTCCTCTCTTCTCTTCTCCTCTCCTCTCCTCTCTTCTCTCCTCTCCTCTTCCCTTCTCTCTTCTCCTCTCCTCTCCTCTCCTCTCTTCTCCTCTCCTCCCTTTTTCTCTCCTTCTTTCTCCTCTTCCCACCACCTCCTTCTCTTTTTTTCTCTCCTCTCTCTTGCCCTTCCTCCTCCTCTTCCTTCCTCTCTTTTTCTTCTCCTTCTCCCTCTCTCCCTCCCCCTCTTTCTACTCTTCCTCCCCCCTCTTCCAAAAAAATGGTCATATTCATGCTCACTGCTACGGTTTAGATCTAAATGTTATCCACAAATTCTCATGTGTTCAGAAGTAGAGCTTTGGAAGGTAAGTAGATCATTGATGTGCATGTAGCTACATCCAATAATTTCTTATTGATGATCTGAATGTGCTAGCAGGAGATGGGGTCTGGCCAGAAGTGGGGGGGCGGGGCTTGGCCTGGAAGGCTGTATCTTTGTGTCTGGCTCCTCTCCCTTCTCTCACAGCTTCCTATCTGACCAGGTAAGAGCAGGCTTCCCCTGCCATTCCTTGTACCATGTGGTTTCTGCCCTGGAGCCAAAGAAGTGGACCAAACCATCTGAAATGCAGAGCCTAAATAAACCTCTGCTCCTTTTAAACATTGTCCCAGGAATAACAAACCAATAAATGCAACAATCTTGGATTAAAGTAGATACATGAAAAATTCCATGTCCAGCACTAGCCAGCATTCCTTAGACAGCAGGAACATAGCCAGGCTTCTTATGCTGTAATTGTTGTTTCTCTTTTGTTTTATGTATTAGCTGATACTTCGTTAAGATAGGAAATACATGCGTGTTTGTCAAAACATGTTCTGTAAAAATGTCCTCCTCCTAAATAATAATGTCTTATTTTCAGATGGCAACTTTCATTAGATTCAAAGCATCATTCAAGTTGCTTTCTTGGTACACTATTTCAGTTCCATCTAGTTTTAGATGGTGTGGCTATTGCAGTATTGATTTTAGGTAAGTTTAAAAAAGACTTTATAGAGAAAAACACAAAATATAAAATTATTTTTGTAGTATGATTATAACTCTATAAAACAAGCAAGAGAAAAATTCAGAGCACTAGTTTGCCTTGTTGTCAAACAACAATGGCTTCAAGAATTACACCCAGAAGGATATATTTACATGTCAGCCCCAGTGGCCTCTCATTGATGGGAGTGTCAGTTTCTTTCCTTTCTGCATTTCAATTTATTTTCTCTCTCTCTTTTTTGTCCTTATATTGAAGAAGGAACCTAGGACCTTTGCACAGAACTACATCTCTAATTCCTTTCCATTTTTTTTTTTGAGGCAGAGTCTCCTTAATTTGCTAAGTTGTCCCACCTGAGTCAAAACTTGTGATATTCCTGCACTATTAATTCTTCATTGAAAATGTATTATTTTTAGATGAAGAAATAGACTTTGATATTTTAAATATCATCTAAATTTCAGAATTAACATTAGGGAGAATATAACTCCTTGCTTTTTCTCTTTATCTCTGAGAAAGTTAACAACTACACAACTATGTTTAGAATATGGATTATCAATGGTATTTTTAAAAACATAAATGCTTGTATATCCAATTTTTAAAAATTAAATTTGTTTTTAACTGATACATAAAGCTATATATATTAATGAGTTAAAATATGATGTTTCAGTGCATGCCTACATTGTGTACTGCCGCAGTCAGATTACACATATATAACTTCTTAAACGTTTGCCATTCCCTACACTGAAAACTTTCAGAATACTCTCTCCTAGTCTTCTGAAATGTACACTATATTATTGTTATCTGTGTTAGCTGCCCTTATGTCCACTAGAACTTTCAGCTTTAATGCCTTGTAAGTTAGTACTTATTGATCAGTTTTGCTGATTTCTCTTTCCCCACTAATCTTCCCAGCCTCTGATAACTTCCTCTTTAGGTGTTTTAAAACTCCACATATGAATGAGACCACGTGGAAATGTTTTTCAGTGTCTTATTTTTTAAATTTAATATAATAACTTTCAGTTCCATCCATGTTATTGCAAAGGACAGGATTTCATTCTTTTTAAGGATAAATAGTATTTCCTTGTGTATATGTTCCACATTTCCTTTATCCATTTATCAATTGTTGGATACTTAAATTGGTCCTATTTCTTGGCTTTTGTGGCTTGTGCTCCAGTGAACATAGAGTAAAAGACTCCTGAACACACCAATTTCATTTTCTTTGCATTTATGCTCAGGAGTGACATAATTTTTTTAAAATGCAATTCATCATTGTTACAGATTGTTTGGAAAACTGGAAGAACTGAAAAAAAATCATTTTGTCTAATCCGTAAAGATATTAAGTGTTAGCATATATATGTACATACATTTGTATTAAATTTGATTTTTAGATTTTAAAAATTAACAGTTATAGAAAATATTGTTTCATGTTGTCAACAATTTTTTTTTTTTTTTTTTTTTTTGTGTGTGTGGCACTGGGGATCAAACTCACAGCCTCACAACTGCCAGACAGGCACTTAAGCCACTGAGCCAAACTCCCAGCCCTAGTGTTTTGAGGCAGGGTCACACTATGTAGCTCCAGCCAGCCTTGCGCTCACGCTGTAGCCCAAGTGGGCCTCGAACTCACAACGCTCCTCCTACCTCAGCCTCCCGAATGCTGGGATTAAAGGCATGAGCCACCACGCCCGGCTTGTCAGCATTTTATAAAGCCATTTTATTGACTGTTTAATAAGTCTTTTGAGTGTCTATTCCATAGATTACATACAGATTGTTCTGTGAATGCTTATTTTTAATTATTTTATAACGCAAATAATACAAAAAAAACCCCAAACCGTTTAATTAACTAATGTTCTTCCCTTCTCTGCTTCCAACCCCCTCTCTTCCCCTCCCTTTCTTTTTCTTCCTTTCTCTTTGTCTTTCTTCTTTTCCTTTCTTATAGATTATTTTCATAAACTAATTCATGAGACAAACCAGTTCAACGGGAATTAACATATATATTTAAAAGATTGTAAGGCATATTGTGAATTTTTCAAGTGGTGTTTAAAGCTTTAAACTCTTCAGCAGTACGTAAGACTGAATTGGAAATATTAGATATTCTTTGGCTGTGTCCTTTCTGAGCATGTAATCATATTGGTTGTTGTCTTGTCACAGATAACACAAAGCCGACGTGTACTTTCATGCTAAATCTGAACAGTTAGTCTTTTGAGAACATGTACTAGTAGATGGCTTAACCTAACAGGTTCAATAATAAATGACTCTTCCTTCCCCTTGGAGACATTTTAAATAACAAATTCAGCCAACAAGGCTTTGAGATTTCATTCATTTCATTTCACCCAGCAAGGCTTCTCAATTTCAGGTTAGGGTGCATGCATGTGTGTATGTGTGTGTGTGTGTGTGTGTGTGTACACGCACACACACACTGCAGTGTTCTGTATCATCACAGTGGCACTCTGAATGACATTTTATTTAACATTCTTATAATCATCCTGCAGTTTCAAAGTTGACAGGATCACCTCAACTGTTTGTACCAAAAAATCTGACTGTAGTACCATAAAATCTGAAAGTAGATCTAGGGCGATAAAGGTAAAACTGCCACACAGAATGAGAGTTTAGCTTTTATTCCTAATAATAAATGAACTTTATGTTAAGTTTTATGTTTTGCATTCTAAAACTAAATAACATTAGGCTACTTTCTTCTCAGTGTGAAAATTTATTGCATGCTATTTTCAAACATCATTTTGGGCCATGAAAATATTCAGTTCTGGGTTCTCTTTTCTCTCAGGTAAAATATGAGGTCAGAATTGAAGGCTGTACTTCATACAGGAGGGTGGTGGTAATAATTTAGTGTGACTTGTGATGCCTCTGCACACAGATGGTCTTGGATGGATTTTCAGTGAGTTTCACAACAACGCCACAGAGATGGCAGTTAGGGCAAGACAACATCATATTTTATTTTACATAATACATGAGAGTGTGTCAGCATCCTAAATCATAGTAGTTAGCTTCAGGTTTTAATTTTGCTAAAATTTCACTATGTATTATAAGATTATGCATGTAGTGAAAAAAAAAGAGAAATCTATTAGCCAAGGATGGGGTTTCAGTCTGCCTGGTCACTATCAGATGTAGCAAATAATGTCTTAGAAGAATATAAAGACAAAGGGCCTTCCCCAATATTTACTGTCCTGGGGGTCCCATAGAAAGGCAAAGATAACATTTAATGTTTTATTGAAGAGGCTGATGCCAGGTCCATGTGGGGATTAAAGCATTTGGATCAAGAGGCTCAAAATACCTAATAATGTAACATTTTCAATTATTTACTAGATTCAGAGATAACACATTAAGTGGCAAATTTCTTCCCATTTTTGCATGAATGTGATGTTTATAGGGAAGGAGAGGAGAGAGGTCAAGCATATTTAAATCCAAAGGATTATAAACTTCAGACCTGAAAATCTTTAGCTTCCAGTCATTTAGCCCACTAATTACAGATGGTGGACTTTAAAAATGAATTAAGTCAATTAGCTCCTAAGGTGCCAATCTAGAAAGTTTTAGAGAGTAGCTGATAGCTCTTGAAGAACTTAGAAAAAAAAAAAACTAGACAAGATTTTATTTTTTAGTTTTTTTATGCTACATGAGCTACCACATGAAAAGTACCTTTTGTTTTTCAAGTCCTTTATGTTCTTCCACTGCATATTGCTCAATCAACCAATGAATTTTCTATTTGTGATGTTCCACTAGTTTCTCTATCAAAAGTCATTGAAATAACAGGCTGAGAATTTAACTTCCATTGGACTAAAAGTTAAGGAAATGAATTGCTACTTCTAGCATCATAAATCTGCAGAAGTGCTAGCCATGGATTCTAAAACAAATGACTACTTCCCGTGTCACATGTCAAACATGAATTGCTCACAGGTGACTGGAGTGAACATTTGACTCTTGAATCCATTAATTGGCAATCAGAGATGTTCTCAAGTCTATTTTTCCCATAGGACACTATTTGGCTGTTTTACAGATTTCTTGAAGGTGATCAAATGACAGTTTGATACATACTTCTTAAAAAATCCCTTAGTGTAGGTTTCATAAGTCTATTGGCAATAGTTCCCACGGCATGATATTTCTGTTTCTTTTCCATTTTTTTGTCATGTATCATTCAAAATGGAAAAAAAATCACATGTGATTTATATTCTATAGACTGTTTCTTATTGCAGTGTTTCTTCAGTATGCTTGGCTTTAGAATCACCTGTGACCTGTGCAAAAAAAAAGTCAATTTCCCTTCAGTCTAATTCAGGACCATTTATCCTTCAGTGGGACCAAAAATCTGGACTTTAGCGACCTGTTTAGGAAATCTTTTGATGTGATGAGCTGAGCCGTATCTTCCACTGATGAAGTGGAAGTCTAGAGTTGATAGTTGATCAAAACCAGTCATGTTTTTAGATCACCATCCGCATCACTGAACCCTGACCTCAGAACTTCTCCCACTAGCTTTGATGATGAAGACAGAGTGGAAACCATTATAGAACTACAAACCATAAGGAAAGCTGTGGCAAAGTACTAGTACCTCATTCTTTGTTTATATATGAGTAAGAAAACCACCAAGGTCTGGAGTAAATTCCTTTCAAAAGCACAAAGATTTCTTGTTATGTTAGGAAATGCACAGTTTTATTTTTAAATATATTTATGGAAAAAAGAAATTTGCATTTTCATTGCATTTTTCCTTGAGAAACTGCAGCATTATCAATAAAAAAAAGGATAAATATTTTTAAGTAGGAGAACTACAGATTGATTCTATGAAATAGCAATTGGAGCTGGCAAAAATAGGAGAAATGGTTTTAAATGTCCCCTTTCATTAAATATTTGAGATTGAATCATATTAATATTCAGAACTGAGTAAAGGTGATATTTCTTCTGAACTTGCCTTATTTTTAAGGAAAACTTCTCAATTTTCTCAGATTTCATAACTCTTTCTTTCCATAAGTTTATTTATGTATTTATTTGTTTATTTTTGGTACTGGGAATTGAATTCAGGTCCTCACACTTGCCGGTCTTTCCATAAGTTTAAATTCTGCATTTTATTCTTCTTTGTCCTCTATTTCTTATGCCTTTACTCTTTCTCCATATTTCTTTTCCTCTCACGTGTAAGTTCTCTTTTCATTTGTTGCCTCTTCTACTCTTTATTTCTTCCTTCAATTTACTTAATAACCAGTTCACCTGCGTTCTATCCACAGACTGCACCCTTCATAGGGACATGGTTACAAAAGCTCTTTAGGAAACCAATGTTGGTGATGCATTCTGTTAACTAACATTCCCTTGAGTTGTGATTAAACTTAGCTGTCGCAGTTCTCCTTTTGTCTTCTCTGCATCCAAGTCCAGGTCATTCTAGCAGACTAGTCTTTGCTCCTCCACATCCTGGGCCCTGTGCCCCAAGAGGCAGTTTTATTCCTGTAGGTGCACTGTGTGGTGGTGGGTGGCCCAGAGGTATGCTGGTACTTAAATTCTCATTACCATTCTTTCCTGTGTGCAGACAGTAATTCTGTCATCACTCACTTCGCTTTTCTCTCAG
>RJWM01033886.1:0-20191 GCA_004363535.1 Dasyprocta punctata
TGTTGTTTTCTCACGCGAGAGCCAGGCATCTCTCTCCATTTGCTCTCATTTTCCTCTGGGCCCGCCAATAAAGTCGCCATTTTCCTCACTGAGCTTCTTGCTTGCTTTTTGCCTCTCAAAACGTGTTACAGATTTTCTAGCTCTTGTAAGAAGAGATGGCTTCTTTTAAACAGTTCTTTCTCGTGTGCAGGGGGCAGGTATAGATTTGTCGATGTTGCCAGTGTCTGGCTCTATTGCTGAACTCTCTGATTAGCTTTTGATTGTTCTTTTTTCCCTTTGGAGTTTCCAGACACAGTTATATTACCGGAACCACAGTGCGTTCACCTTCTCTTTTCCAGTACTTGTGGCTCTTAAAACTCATGTTGCGGAGCCAGAGGGAGCAGAAGCGTAAGTGAGGACAGACACGGGACATCGCAGGCCTGACGGAAACGGTATGGGCTGCTCCCAGGGACCAGGCTCCCTGCCCCCCTTCTGGGCCTGCTCCTCCCGGCGGAGACGCGCACCGCCCAGCCCCCCCCCCAGCCGTGCAGTCTGGGGATGTTTCTCCTGCCTTTGTGACTCACAGCGTTTACGGGAGTGGGTTTCAAACATGGCGCGTCCTTGGCCATCCCAGGTCACCTTCCTCCTCCGGGCCGGCTCTGCTCCCTCGGGCCCTTGCTGCACGTGACAGCTCCTGCAGGTGCTGGACGCCCCCGAGGGTCCCCAGACACCCGGGCGCACAGTCGGAGGAGACTTTCACATCCTGTGTGCACCCACCATGCACGAACAGAAAAAAGAGCCAGAAATCTCTGCAACGTGCTCATTTCCACTCTGCATCCGGGTTCAGCTGTCTCTGTGCTGACTGAGGTGACAGCCAGCTGTCACCGGGATGGTGACAGAACATAGCCTTGTGCCCAGAAGGCCTGGCCTCTGGGTCCTTCCCCACAAGGAGCTCCCGGATGCCTTCTGCCTTCCCACCCCGGCTGACACGATGCCACCCCTGGGATCCGCGAGTCCTGGGGGCAGAGGCCCGGCAGACCTGCCGCTCAGAGGGTCGTGAGCAGGGCTGGGGGCCGCGGGCAGTGCCTGGCGTGAATCAGTGCTTGGTCGGAGCGAGCGTTAGTGCCACGGCCCCCGCCCTTGTAAACTGGCCTCCCAGGCGCCCGCCCTGGCCTGCACTCCTGCCAGCAGTGCCCGGGGCTTCCAGTCCCACAAATTCATGCAACGTTCAGTGGCACCGGACTTATTAATTTTTTACACGCTGATGAGTGAAAAACGGCATCTTGTTGCTTTAATTTGTGTTTCTTGGCGTTAGCAGTGAAGTCGAGCTCTTCTCACGTATTTATTACACAGTTTTCTCCCCATATTTATTGTTTCTTATCATTTGCTCATTTTTTATTGGGTTTCTTGCCTTTTTCTTATTGATTTTCAGGAATTATTTATGTATCCGGACAGTGATACTTCATTGGTTATGGGGGTTGTAAATACATCCTCACAGGCCGACGCTTGGGTTTTTTTTTCTTTCTTTGTTGATGGTGTCTTCTGCTGAACAGAATCTTAAATTTTCACGGGTCCGCTGTGCCAACTTTCCCCGTGCTTCGCCTACCGCGGGTCACTCCTGCGGCTTTGCGCTCCGCGTCCGGGCCCCGGCTGCCTGTGCTCCCTCCGCGCGGGGTACAGTGCTTTCACCCCCCTCCCAGAGCTGTGCCTGAGCAGTCCGGCCCCCGCCGAGGGCCCAGCACAGGCCGAGTTGGGGCGCTCCTGGTCCTGTTCTCTGGGTTCTTTATTTTGCTTCTGCTCCAAGCCCTGCTTGACTCTTTCAAGAACCCAGCCTCGTCTCCTGTGGGTGAGCCCTGCCCTCACCCTCACCGTTGGGTGCTGGCTACTTTGGACCCAGTGCTCCTATGTTCAGCTCCAAAACCTGTTTGGATGTAGACGGGAAGCACACTTAGTCTTTGTAGCAGTTAAAGAGATTTTCGTCCTCGTCAAGTCCCGCCTCCCGTGAGCATGGCCCCTTTCTCCAGCTGCCCAGGCCTTTTTGACGTGGCCGAGGTTCACCGTTCCCTCCCACTGGCAAGGTCTCGCCCACGCACGTGGTGCCTCTCTCTGGACACTGCTGCTTCCCACTGCTCACGGTGTTTTACCGGATTACGTTCCAGAAGTGTCTCCATGCGCGCGTGCCGCAGCTCTCCGGGTGTCCAGCTGAGTCCAGCGCCTCTCCGTGATGACCGTGCTGTTCTCCCTCGGGGTGGTCCGGAAGACAGTGGCCTCGCCGCCCCGCTCTGGACTCCGGAGCTCCTCTCTCGCTGAGGCCGGGGCCAAATCTCACCTGGAAGGAGGTGTACCCTCTGGGGATTGATCATCCCTAGGAGGCTAAGGAAAGCGCTCCCGTTACGAGGCTGGAAGGGTCCGGAGGTGGTGTCTGTCCTCTCCAGTGCTTCGGCTCTGCAGGACTTCATGCGCTGCTGGCGGTCATCAGTGTTGTTACTTCCCGACAGTCTCCGAGCCCAGCAGGCACCCCTGGGTCCCCATGGTTGTTTTTTCCTCACCTGGCTTCTTGTTTCCCGCCCCGTCCCTTCAGTTCTGACTTCCTTTGGTCAGGTGCGCCTCTCGGCAGGGCCGTGTGAATTACCCCTTGGGGCAAAGTCCCGGGGCCCTTGGGCTCTGTCTTCTCCTCATGCCGCCTCTTGAGGACGGCTCGTGGGCAGGGTTCTCACCGCACGGTCTCTGCAGCTACAGCTTTTCTTTCAAACTGCCTTTTAAATAATGTGTAATGTAATCATAAGTTCTTTTTAAAAGAGTGATATCGAAGGACAGGCAACGCATTGCACATATTGGAAGTGTGAAATCTGGTATGTTAGACACATGGGCACCCTTGTGAAATCAATGAGCGCACCCATCGCCCCAACCTCGCCTCGCGCCCTTTGACCCTCTTGCCGCTCCATCCTCAGCCCTGTCCCCAGGAAACCCCGTCACGAACACCCCTAGTCTCTGGGGTTAGGGTGCATTTCCTGTAGTTGTGTATAAACTGAGGCACTGGGTCTGTGCTCCCGTGGGCGGCCGTCTGGTTTCCTCCAGCGAGGTCATTACGAGTCATTCGAGGCCTCGGCAGTACCAGCAGTTCATTCCTTCTTATGGCTTAATAGTATTCAATTATAGGAATGTGCGGATTTGCTAGCACATTTGCCAGCTGAGCGTTTGGGTGGTTTCCAGTTTCGGCGATTACACACAATGCTGTGTGAACATCTGTGTGCCAATCTTCGCAGACATATGCTTCTGATTCCCGGGGAGGAGTGGCTGGGGCGTGCGGCTTGTGTGGGCTTCGCTGTTTAGCAAACACTCAAGCTGTTCTCTGAAATGGTTGCACCATTTTTACACTTCCACCACCAACGCGGAGATTTCCAGTGATTCTGCATCCTTGCCAGTCTTGCAGTTGGACTTCTGAACGTAGACGCTCTGCCAGGTGTACAGTGATTTTAATTTGCATCATTTCAGGCCATTTTTGCTATCTATATTTGTTTGGTAAAGTGTCTCTTTGAATATTTTGTCCCTTCTTTTGTAACTGCTTGTTTTCGTTATCTAGGTTCAAGAGTTGATGTATATTATGAATAGAAGTGCTCCATAGATGTGCACTTTGAAAGCGTATTTTCCTAGTTTTTGGTCTTTGTGCTCTCTTAAAGTAGAAGCTCTGAACTCGATCAAGTGCACTCTATCAGTTCCTTCTTTCATGGATTATCTACTTGATGTCTTACCTAAAAAAAATTCCTGTGTAATTCAAAGCCAGAAATATGGGCTGGGGAAGCAGCTCTGTGCAAAGGCTGCGGGTTTAGTCCCAGCAGGGAAGGAAACACTTTCTTCTCTGTTTTCTTCTAGAACTTTTATAGTGTGAGATCCGTGATCCCTTTGGAACTAAAATTTGCCTGTGCTGAGACGTATGGGTCAAAGTTCCCTTCTGGAGATCATTTACTGAGGGGGCGTACCTTCCCCACTCGTCGCTACACTTCCGTCAGACATCAGTTAACTGTCTGTGAATTTATTTCTGGAGTCTCTGTTGTGTCTGTCTTTGTGCCAATACCACACTGCTTTTTGATTAATGTACTTTATAATTAGCCTTGAAAACAGATTGACGAGTCCTCCAGTTCTATTCTTGTTCACACTTGTTTTGATTATTCTACTTCCTTCTTGTTTCTACATGAATTTTAGAGTCCAGTTGTCAGTGTTGACAGAAAAGACCTGCAGAAGCTCAGCTGACTTGTGCTGGTCCTCGCGTGAGCCCGACAACTTCACCACTTCGAGTTTGCCATCAGTGAACGTGGTATGCGTCCCTCCGGGTGGGTCTTGCTCGTCTTTCTCAGCAGTGTTCGTAGTCTTCACTGTACAGGCCCAGCACAGCTCCTGCTAGATGTTTGCTGGCCGTGCCATACCTGCCAATGTATGGAAAGGATGTTACTTTTGAAACGTCAATTTCTAGTTAGTTGTGAATATGTAAAAATACAATTGATTCATGTATACTTTTTTCAAACCTTGCCACCTTGCTTACTGATCTACTGGTTGTAGTGACTTTAATTTGTGGGTTCCATAGCTAGTCTACATAGGCAATAAGAAAAGTGTTATTTTCAATCTAGACGACTTTTATTTCTTTTTCTTGCTTTATGCATTAAGTGGAACCTCCAGGAAAATTAGTAATAAAAGAGGTAAGAGCACATATCTTTAACTTGTCCTCAATTTTTGGAAGATGTAAAGTTTTTTTGTTTTGTTTTGTTTTTGTAAAACACCTTTATCAGACAAGGAAGTTTCACTTTATTCTATGTTTACCAAAGGCTTTTATTATGAGTAAATGGTGGATTTTAATTATTTTTTCTGTGGAAATTTTTTTTTTCTTTTTAGCTTACTAACATGATGGAATTGATTGATTAATTTTTGATTATTAAACAATTTGTCTTTTACTGTAATAAATTTTCACTGTATTTTGTGATTACGGTTCATATGTATTTCAAGGAATTGGTCCACTTCATCCAAGCTGTCTAGTTTACTACCTGCGAACTGACCACAGTAACCTGTTCCCTTTATGAGGAGTGTGGAATGTTTGGTGCTGTCCATGGCCGCCTTCCTGACACTGGATTGGGAATTGGTGCCTTCTTTCTGTTCTCTTGATCCATTAGACTAGAAGTATAAATTTTTAAATCGATTTATTGAAATGACCAACTTTCACTTTCTTTGGTTTTTCTTTGCGCTTCCTCTTTTTTCTTTTTTGTTGATTTCTGCTTTTTATTATTTTCTTTATCTGCTTCCTTTGAGTTTAACTTGCTCGTCTTTCTGATGTCCTAGGCTGAAAGCTTGGGCCGTCACCTTGAGATCTCCCCTCTGCATCTGGATGGGTTCTTTGTGCCTGCTGTGGTGTGGGCATGCTTGGCCCGCGGGGTTCATCTCCGGAAGCTTGGGCCCGTGCGGTGAGAGGTGGAGGACCTGAGAGGCGAGGCCTAGCACAGGTGCTGGCCGGTCCAGGATATAGTCCATCTCGGAAGGCATTCTGGGAGCCCCTGGAAAGACGGTATGTCTGCTGTTCTGGCGGAAGGGTTCTGCACATGTCCACTAGGTCAAGTGAGTTCATGGCATTTTTCAAGAAATATGTAGAAACTCTCCTCATTTAATGACAGAGCTACATTCTTGCAGTTAGATCATTAAAATGGATGAGTCACTAAATGAGGAATTGCATATAGCATGTACATTATAACATTCAGAACAAAGAAATGGTCAAAGGAAACTCCAACTTGCTGACTTTGCTTGTATTTGTGTAACTCTGACATGTAGAATATAGAACTACAGTACTTTATTGTACAATACAATCAGCGAAACTTACAGCACTGTGTAAACAAGATCTACTGTACAAAAAAAGCCATTGAGGCTGTATAACAAGATGCACAAAACTGCACAGGGGAAGGCAGGCTGAAGGTGCAAACGGCGCGCCCTGGTCGTAGGTGGGCGTTAAAGAGGAACACCTGCGTATGTCTTGTCTTTTTCTGCTAAGTACCGAGCATGAGGGGAATCCGCCTGCAGTTCTGAGACGTTTGTTTTCACTTGCGGCTTGGTCCATATCTGCAGCCTGCATTCCGGGACTCTGTCATTTCGTGGTGTCGGTTCCTTGGGCGTAGTGGGACATCCTGGTGGAGCCGGCCCTCTTTCCCTGGGAAATGAGTCTATCCCATTTTCCTGGTCAGCAGGGCTCCGGTATTCCAGCCGTTTTTGATTAGTCTCAGCCTGACGAGTCTTTCCCTAGACCTTTCCTTTTGGCTTGTGAACAGTTTTATGTGTACAGTCTAAGTGGCTTTTGTGTAGGTCACATACAGATGGCTCCTGCCTTTGCCCCAGCAAGACCCTGTCTCGCTGTGCGGTATTTGGTTTCACTGTCACTGTTGATGTGACGCTTAAATATTCCATCTGTATTTGTCACCTGCTCTTTTATTCCCTCTCCTCTGCTTCTAACTTTTTTGAGGTTAGAACCGAGTGTAACTTCACTGCCTCTGTCAGCTCCCGGGCCACACCCTCCCGCGTGTCCCTGCCGCGGCTCTGCAGGACTCCTGCTCGCCTGGTGCGTTTGCTTTCTATCCACGCCGTAAGCCTGCGGCTTTGTCACTCGGCCTCCTCTCGTTCTTTACGTGTCACGGGGCTGTTCTCTGTTGCAGGCGCGCTTTTGTTGAAGCGCACAGCTGTACCACTGTGGTTCTCTCCACCCACCTGCCCCGGTCCGGGTTTCCTCCTGCTGGTCTCGTTCTTCCGCCTGGACATCATCTAACTTTCCTTGTGAGAGGTCTCAGTGCAGCGGGTTCTCTTCCCGCTCTTAGGTCTGCAAGCTTCTTTCTTTGGCCTCAGTTTTAGAGCAGGATCTTCAGATGTAGGCGTCTACACCAACCGTCTGGATGCCCCCGTATTTAACGCTGCTTCTCCACGACCTTCAGGCTGTGTCTGACAGGAGTCCAAGGTCATCCGTGTGTTTACTCTGCTGTGTGGAGTATGGCTTCTCTATGTCTGCTGTGATTTTATTTTGTTTTAGTACATGCTTGTAGTCCATGACCCTTGCATCCCCTCGTTGGTGTATGCAGATAACACATCTCAATTCTCCTTTCACCCCTTCCTCTCCCCTCCCCCTCCCTGCATCTCTTCATCCCCTTCTGATTTGAACAAAATCCATCTCCCTACTTCCAATGACCTATCTTTTATTTTGCTCTTTATTTTTACTTTGGATTGCTCGTACCAGAGAAACCGTGTGATAATTAAGCTGTGTGTCTGGTTTATTCCACTTAACATTACAGTCTCAAGGTGCATTTTCCTACAATGTCTCAAGTTCATCCTTCTTTATGACAGAATAGTACTCCATTTTGTGGGCATACCATATTTTCTCTATCCCTTCATCTGTTGATGGACATGTAGGCCACTTCCAAGATCCAGCTGCTGTGAGCTGTGCTGCTGTGAACATGGGTGTGCATGCATCGCTGTAATGTGGCGTCTTTAACTCTTTCAGGAGGATACCTGGAAGGGGAGTAGCTGGGTCGAATGAAACTTTTAGTTTTAGTTTTTTGAGGAATTTCCACACTGATTTCCATAGTAGTTGTATTAGTCTACACTCCCACCAAAAATACAGAAGCGTTTCTTCCCTCAGCCTCACCAGCATTTGTTATTGTCTGATTTCTTGATAATAGCCATTCTTTCTGGGATAAGATGGAATCTCAGTGTTGTTTTAATTTGCATTTCTCTGATGGCCAGCAATGGCAAAGCTTTTTTTCATGTACTTATTGGCCATTTGTACTTCTTCTGAGAAGTGTCTATTCGTTTCCATTGCCCATCTTTTGATTGGGTCTTTTATTTCGGGGAGAGTCTAATTTCTTTGAGTTGTTTGTATTAGTCCCCTGAGGAATAGCTGGCAAAATTTTTTCCCATTGTGTAGTTTGTCAGGTTTTTTTTTTTTTTTTTTGTACTGGGATTGAACTCCGGGCCTTGCGCTTGCCAGCAGGTGCTTGTGCCCCTGAGCGGTATCCCTGGCCCTGGAGGTTGTATCTTTACTCTCTCGGTTGTTTCCCTTGCTGGGCAGAAGGTTTTTAATGTGCTATGATCCAGTTTGCTGATTCTTGGTGTTGTTTCTTGTGCCACTGGAGTTCTGTTCAGAAAGTCCTTGCCAATCCCTTTAAGAATTTTATCTATTTTATCTTCAGCAGACTGTTTCTGCTTGAACTTTCAGATCCTCGATCCATTTTGGTTTTAGTTTAGTACGTGGCGAGGTATATGAGTCTAGACTCAGTCTTCTGCATGGGGATGTCCAGTTTTCCCAGAACCATTTATTAAAGTCTGTCTTTCCTCCAGTGTATGTTTTTTGGCTCCTATGTCAGAGCTCAAATAACTGAGTGTGCCTGGGATTGTTTCTGCTTCCTCTGTTCTGTTCTACTGATCCACATGTCTGTTTTTAAGGCAGTACCATGCTGTTTTTAACACTGTAGTTTTATAATATAACCTCCCATCTGGGCTTGAGATGCCTCCTGCTTTGCTCTTGCAACCCTACGATTGCTTTTCTCTTCTGGTCCCTTGTGACTTTTAGGATTGTTTTCTGTAGTTCTGCAAGGAGTGCCACTGGTGCTCTGCTTGGAGTTGTGTTAAACTGGTGTGTCAGTTTTGGAGATGTGGCTGTTTTCACTGTAACGGTGCCACTGTCCAGGAACAGAGGATGTCTTTCCATTGTCTGATGTCCTCCTCAATCTCCTTCTTCAGAGTATTGTAGTTTTCATTGCAGAGATCTTTTGCTTCCTTGGTTAGTTTACTTCCTAGATATTTAATTTTTCTTGATGCTATTGTGAATAGTATTGTTTTCCTAATGTCTTTCTTGTGAGTTCATTATTGGTGTACAGGAACACTATTGATTTTCATGTGTTGATTTCATATCCTGTTACATTGCTAAATTTGGTTGTTAATTCTAGAAGTCTTTTGGTAGAGTTTCTTGGGTCTTGTAAATATAGGATCATGTCATCTGCAAATACTGATAATTTGTCTTCTTCCTTTCCTACATGTGTCCCTCTGGTTTCTTTCTCTCGCCTGGCTGCTCGGGCTGAGGTTCGAGCTCTGTGTGGAACAGGGCGGTGGCAGTGAACCCCTCGTCCTGTGTGGTCCCCCAGCTGCCTCCTCCTTCCGCATCTCTGCCCGACAGGTCTGGCTCCTCCGTTCCCACGCACTGTTTATTATCCTGCCTGCTACTCCCGTCCTGCGCTGTTTCAGCACCTGCTTCCGTAGGATGATTTTTTTTGCTCATTTTGATTTTTATTTTCCTGCTTCTCTGCACAGCTGGTGACTCTGACAGGACGCCAGACCTTGTGATTATTATGGTACCGACTGTGGGTGTTTTTGTACTCGTTTTAATATTTTTGGAGCTTGTTATGGGGCATGGTTATTTTTAGTTTCCTAACTGCTTACTATTTTTGAGGCTTGGACTGAAGCCTTGGGAGCTGGGTCCAGAGCAGCCTTTTGATCAGAGCTAATGCTCCGCTCTGCAGAGCCCCCTCCCCAGTGCCTGGGCCCAGTTCTGTGCTGCGGGCTTAGCCGTCTGGCGGTGGGAACGTGAGCCAGCCCCGTCCCGCGGACCTGCAGATCCCCCGGGCCGGCAGAGCCCTCGCATCTGGGTGCGCGGAGGGGCACTGCAGGGGGTCCAGAGCCCCTGCGGCTCCTCCTCTGAGTGCTGCGTGCAGACCCCTGCCCGGCCCGTTCGCAGAGCCAGGGCTTTCTGTGTCCTCCTGGTGCCCAGCACCTTCCCAGCGCGGGAGGCCAGTCTCCTGCCCTGCCAGGGCTGGGGCGAGTCTGCGCGGCGTAATGCTCACGGGGTCACAGAGGTCTGTTTATTGGCTTTCAATTTTACAAATCAGCACGGAGACAAAGCACAGAGCCTGAGCCGTGCGCCTGGGAACCGGAGGTCGCGGCAGCCTCGGGCTGAGCAGCAGTTGGGGTGCAGGGTAAGGAGGGGATCCGCTTTCCCATTTCACACAGCGAGCAGAGCAGACATATGTTTCGGTCTAAAATGAACAAAGCAGGAAGGAAATAGAAACAGGTTGCTTATTTAGAGTTTTGGGACAACTAAAATGAAAAACACGAATCAGCAAAGTGGAGCTGCTACGGTTTGGGGCCCCCAGGGCCGGCGTCCGTGCATGGTGCCTGGGGAGCCTCCCAGGGGGCAGGGGCAGCGACCTCCGTCTCCCAGGGGCTCCAGGGCCTGCCCAGGGCCGCTCCACACTGCCCGGTGCCCCCTGCTTGGTCACCAGGACACTGACCGCTGACAACCGTCACTCACTCACCTGTTACCTGCAGGCCCTGTGCCGAAGCCTGAGAGAAAGGAGCAGGCACCACGTCCCAGTGGGGGGCACCGGAGGCTGTGGGAAGAGGCGTCCACATGGGGGGCCTGGTGGCCCCACATGCAGGCGTGGCAGGGCCTGCGTCCTGGTCCCTGTTCAAGGGCCCGGCAGGCTTTGGCCCGGGAGGATGACAGGGCTGTGGTGACCCTGGACAGCCGTGCTGTGCGCACATGTGTGTGTCGGTCTGTGTACACACGTGTGCGTGCCTGTGCGCATCTCCCAGGTCAGTGAGCGTGTGATGCCTGTTTGCGCGCTGCCGTCTCCTGCGCACTGCCTCCCAGCCGTGCTTGGGAGCCCCTCTGCGGGCGTCAGGTGTGGGGGGACAGGTAGAGGGAAGGGAGGGACCTGGCCACACCGGCCAGAGCTTGCAGAGCAGGGGTGGCAGAGTGTCGCACTCAGGCCGCACTCGCATGTCTATCTGTCCACCCGTCCCTCCAGGACGGCCACACCTGTGTTCCTGGGGCCCCCGTCCCCGTTCTCTGGGTGTGCAGAATAAACCTGGGCACTCAGAGGTGACCCCAGCCACTTCCTGCCTCAGCACGGGAGCAGGAAACAGAGCCAAAGGGAACAGACCGGGCTCCCGCACAGGCCACGCAGAGCCAGCCGAGCCCGGCTCCTCCGCCCTCCTGGGTGTGCAGGATGGCGAGGGACGGACACCGACAGGGCAGGTGCCGCCTGCTACCTGTGCCCGGGGTCGGCAGCTCTGGGCGAGGAGCCCCCATCTCTGGCAGCAGCTCTGGGAGCCTCCTTTGGGAGGAGGGAGACGAGGCCCCGGCCCTCACACACCCACGACGCTCAGGGCCCGGGCCAGGCTCGGGCTGAGAGGGAGCCGCGGCCTGAGCAGGCGGAACCACAGGGCTGCCGGCTGGACACAGAACCCCACGCCACGTCGGGTCCCACAGGGAAGCTGAGGTCCTGGAGGACCCTCGACGGCTCCGCCCTTCGCTCTCCCGTCCACATGCGCTACCCACCCCGTCCCGGTCTCTCCTGCCCACCCGTCCTCCACGCACCGTGAGGAAAGACGCGGCTTCCTGACCTCCTCCCCGCCTGGCACCTGCGGGCTGCACTTCCTTCCCGCCCAGCCCGCGGGGAGGACTCAACTTCCTGCTAGGCCAGTGGGGTCTGCTCAGAGCCCAGGCGCTAGATCGAGTCTGAGGGGCCCTCGTTGGTGCCAGTACAGCGAGCAAGGTGGGATTATGTTAGAGGAAAGACACCAGGCAGGGAGGAGCACACCTGAATCCCGACGTTCGGGAGGCTGAGGCAGGAAGATCGTAAGTCCAAGTCTAACCTGGGCAACTTAGTGAAACTCTGTCTCAAAATTGGGGCTGTCGCTCTGTGCAAGCCCCTGAGATTGGTCCCCAGTGCCATCGTGGGGGTGGGGTGGGGGTGGGGAGGCACTGTTGAACCTCTTGCCATCCTCAGAGCTGGTTCTCAGGGACCACCGGTTTGTGGGTCAGCAGAAGGGTGGCCAGGCAGTGCTCAGTGTGGAAGAGACCCAACCGCACCCATGGCCCTGACCCAGGAGGGTGCTGCATCCCAGACCCAGCCCGCCTGAGTCCACAGTGTACCCTGGCCCGTGTGGGGGTCCCAGCCATGCCCGGGTGCCTGGGCAGGAGAGGGTTAAGGAAGCACGGAGCAAAGCTCATTTACATGCAAAAGCTTCTCCATCCCTTTGTCCTGACACCCCAAGGCTTGTGTGAGCCAATCAATATTTTATGAAGACGTTTCCTGCCAGCCTGGGGGTGGGGGTGGGGGCACGCACTCCCTCTGCGGGGAGGAGCGGGAGCTGGGTCTGCAGCCCTGGCTGTCTTCGCGGCGAGTCTCCCTGTGCTGACCCCGTCTGCTGTGAAAGAGGCCCCAGCTCCTCTGACACAGGACGGGAGTGAAGCACAGGGAGGCTCCTCAGCCAGCAAGGCCTGCACGCATGTGCGGGGGCACCAGTGCCTGGGTGGATGGACGGGTGGACGGGTGGGTGGACGGATGGATGGGTGGATGGATGAATGGGTGGGTGGATGGATGGGTGGGTGGGTGGGTGGGTGGATGGATGGAAGGATGGATGGGCGGATGGATGGGTGGGTGGATGGATGGGTGGGTGGATGGATGGGTGGGTGGGTGGGTAGATGGACAGAAGGATGGATGGATGGGCGGACAGGCAGATGGGTGGATGGACAGATGGGTGGATGCACAGACAGATAGATGGATGGGTGGACAGATGTATGTATGAATGGATAGATGGATGGGTGGGTGGATGGATGGACAGACGGATGAATGGGTAGGTGGATGGACAAATGGGTGACTAGATGGATGGGCAGATGGACAGATGAATGGAGGAATAGATGGATGGACTGATGAATGGATGGATGGATGGATGAATAGATGGATTGACAGAAGGATGGATGGATGGATGGATAGATGAATGGATGGACAGATGGACAGATGGAGCTTGCTCTATTCCAACAGCTGCCCTGAGACCTGTGCCTGTGCAGAATTACCCTGCAAAGGGACACAGCACTGGTGTCTCATGGGCCACCAGAGGCCCAGGCCTTGGAGCAGGAGGCCAGGCTCTTGTGTGCACCTGTCCCAGCGTGGTGTCCCCGTCCCCTCGGGTAAGGCCCGGCACCTTCCCCGACCCCGGCTCTTCTTTGGCCCTTAGTGGAGGGGGCTCCTGTCCCTGCCACCGCTGTCATTTTGACCCATTTTGGAGCCTCTTTGCTTCGTGGAAGCCCTGGGATCTGCCCCCAAGTGCCGGAAGCAAACGCTCTCCGCTCCAGGACCATGACCATGCAGGCCCCGCGCAGGGCACACCAGCTCCAGGGAGGGGGAGACGCGGGCTGCGAGAAGCTCTGGCCTGGAGTTCATCCCCATCCAGGACCCAGGGGCTCCAGACACCCGAGCCCTGGCGTGCCCTTCTCTCTGAAGCGGCCCTTCGGAGCTGGGGTCCCCGGAGGTGCTTCCGGGGTGCTGAGGAGGGTGATAGAGAGAGGCTCCGCCTGCCCAGCAAGGTGCTGTCCTGCTCCGCCCACTCAGCGGCTCCTGGCCTCACCAGGCCTCCTATTCGCCTGCTCCCTGTTCCTGCCAGGGAAGCCCTCAGGCCGGCACGTGACCGAGGAAGAAGGTGATAGGCTCACAGTTCTGTCACTCCCAGGGCGAGGGCGACGGCCTGGCCAGGCCCCAGGTGGTTGGCATCACATGGCGGTGGGCAAGGCCACATGTTGCACGGTGTGGCGGGGGGCCTGAGCAGGTGGGCAAGGCTGGGCTGCACTTTAATCACAGCCCTCCCTGTGGGGCTGACCAGGGCCCAGATCTCAGGGGCCACATGGCCTGCCACTCCCCACCCTGGAGATCAGAGGTCCAGCCCGGTACCTGGCAGTGACGAGCCCTCCAGGCCAGGTCCACACCGGCCGGCAGCCCCACCCAGTCTGGGAGGGTGCTTCAAGCTGAGGGACAGCAGGACTCCCCCAAGGTGGTCCTGCTCCTGCGTGGGTGTAGGGGAGCGAGGGGAGGTGGGCAGGGCAGAACGCGCAGCAGCCGAGGCTCGGGGCTGCGGAAGAGCCAGACAATGGCTGGGCACGTTGCGTGGGGCGGAGTAGCGTGGCGGGGAGGGCCGAGAGGACACACCTGCCCTGTCCGTCGCAGGGGCTCCATCTGCAGCCAGGGGTCTGCGGGCAGCCGTTGGCCTGAGCGCCGCTGCACCAGGTGGCCGGCAGATGGACCTGCTTCTCACACAAAGCCAGCTGTGGTAGTCCTGCGTCCTGTGACTCGGCGTGCACAAGAGACGGCCTGGGGCCCTGGTGAGCACGGGCCCGATGCGGTCCAGAAATCCCTGGGGTCTCACCATGCCGCCCGTCCCGCCTAGCCCTCCTGGGGTCACTGACAGCTCTGTCTGCAGAGACAGGCCCCAGGGGTTCAGCCACGGCTGAACTGCACCCAGGCACCCCAGAGCCCACAGCTGGCGGCGCCTGGGCTCCTGGTACAGCACAGCTCACTCGGGGAGCAAGCAGCCCCAGGCGCGCGCCCAGCCCAGTGTAGTGGAAATCACCAGGCACTCACACACCCCGGTCCCACACTCCCATGCCGCCGGCTCCCCGTCAGGCTCCAGCGCCCGGACGTCTCTCCAGGGTGCGCCCTGAGCGCCCTAAGCCCAACAGTGCACCCACCAGTAAAGCAGTAGGTGCCCTGGGTGCAGGAAGGCTTGGGGCCCAGAGGCAGCAGGGGGCTTTCTCTTTGTAGGCTCCTGCCCCAGGCTTGCCCGCCACTCCCCTTGGGTCGGGCCCAGGCAGTCCCCAGGGCACAGGAGGCGGCCCGAGGCTGCCAGCTGTGTTGGACTTGGTCTCCCCTTGGCCCTATGACTCAAGGGCCACAGTGGGCCCTGGGAAACTGTGAGGCTCAGCTGGGATCTCCAAGGGCCAGGGTGGCTCCCACTCTGAGGGGAGGCTGCACCTGAGAAATGGCCCCAGCAGTCAGGACCTTGAGGAGCTGGTGGCCACCTGAAGAAGGGCCACCCAACAAGAGCACAAACCCAGAAATCACCGCAGCAAAGAAGGAAGGGGAACTGGCAAGGGAGGCCTGGACCTCAGGGCTTTCAGCACCAGGGAGCCCCTGCCAGCCTGCCCGGGGTCGGGAGGGGGCACCTGGAGCCCCTTGGCTCTGGGGAGGTCCTGGCAGCTGGGCTGGGGTGGCAGGACAGCCCCAGGGTCCGACATCCCCCCGTCACCTCACAGGTAGGGAGCCGCGTGGTGCCCTGGTCTGTGATTGTCCTCTGAGCTCTAAGCTCCTCCAGGACCCAGACCTGGGTCACCGAGCAGGGCTGGGCTGCAAAGCTGGTACTGGCCCTGCTCGGCTTTCCTGGAAGACAGCGTCCACCCACGGCCACCTGGGGAGGACAGTGGGGACACCACACACTCACTCAGCCCTCCACACTGGGGCCCTGGTCTGCCAAGTGGGGCCCGCGGTCACGCCCCCTCCCGGGCAATCTGAGAACTGCGAGAAGTGGCGGCCCCGGGATGGGGAGGAGCCACGGAGCCAACCTGGGAGAGCCCGCCGTCCCCGAGGCCCACATCAGCCTGCCGGGGTGCGGACAGCCTGGGGCACCAGTGAGTGGGAAACACGGCCTGCTCCACACGACTGGAGACTGCACCACACGCAGCAGCATGGCGGGTCGCAGACACGGGCTGAGGCCAGGCCAGCGGCAGGCGGGACGGGACAGGAGGCTTCCGAGGACGAGACGCTCAGGACTGACCCGGGCTGCAGCCGTGCTGGGTGCCGAGGGCTTCTGGGCCACTGTGCCTGACCCCCGGGCGGCACCGCCCAGACATGGTTGGGGCAAATTCAGTCGGTAAAACCCCCCGGGCTCCCAGCAGCAGCGAGTCCCTCGGGCAGTGCAGGCCTTGGCAGCTGTGGCGAAACGTCACTTTCTCTCTGAATCTTCCTCCCACACCCATCACCCATGTAATGCGCCGTGCCTCAACATTCGCCACCACCTGACCGGGGCCCTCTCGCCAGAGGGGTCACCAAAAGCAGGGTGGGTCCGAGTCACCATCGCAGCCAGAACCGGAGCAGACAGGATGGCTGGATGTCACGTGGGGGCCTGGATGGGATTCTGAGAAAGACACGTTAGGGGAAACCGGGAGTCTGGATGCTTGGGCTTTGGCTGGGGTACGTCCCCCGTCGGCCCCTTAGTCAGAACCCCTCACCGTGGGGCGCTGAGCCGTCTTTGCAGCCTTTCTGTCTTTCCCCTTTCTCTCCCTTTCACCGGGAGTGGAGCCCAGACCCGAGACACCTTGTTGCTGAGCTGCATGCCCACCCGCCCTTTCAATTTGTTGTTGTTGTTGGTTTTGAGATAGGGTTTCACCAAGTCGCCAGGTCACCAGGCTGAGCTGGAACTGGCGATCCTCTGCCTCGGCCTCTGGAGTGCTGAAATTACAGGAGTTTTAGGTTTTTCTAGAAACCTAGAACTGCTCCAAAACAATACTAACCGAAAGCACTTGTGGGTGAGGTGCAGCGATGACCCCAGGGTGCCTGTGGCCAGGTCCGGCTGCCATAGGAGGGTGTGTGGGTCACTGTGCCACCCCCGGGCTTTCCCTGCTGCTTGAAATCCGCAGCCACATGGGTAGAGACCAGCCTGGGCACCACTCGCACCCATGATGGGACAGGTAACCTGGCCGTGCACTGCTCACCACGCAGGCCTGGGCCTGGGCCCATTCCCAAGGCACGGCCTGCACAGTTCTACCGATACCCAGATGCTGTGGGCAGAGGGAGGGTGCCCACCTGGCATCTCTGTGGGAGGCGGTTAGGGGCCAGCGCCCTGTGCGGCGGGTCTGGGGTTCTGAGCGCGCCCTGCCCCAGCCTCGGGAGCTCTGGCCGGGGCAGGGCGGGGGCCATGGGGCGGGTGCTCGGCCTCGGGAGTCTGTCTCGTGCACACAAGGCCCCGGCAGGTGCGATCACCCTGTTCACAGACGAGGAAACCAAGGGCGGGGGCAGTCGCCCAGCGGAGCAGGGGTCCCCTGGGCCACCGTGCAGGAGGGGCTGCAGCCGGGGCCACAGGCGAGTCTTGGGGCAGCTGGGCCCAAGGGCTGAGTGCAGAGGAGGTGGCCGCTCGGGTGCCCGGGGGCCCGGGAGAGGACACCGACCCCACAGCACTGAGCTTGCCGATCCCCAGACGCCGTGGGCAGAGCCCAGCTGAGCCGTGCCGAGATCAGGCGCTGCTCCGGCCAGCGCCCGCGGCAGCCTATTCCACAGCCATGGGAAGGGAGTCCTGCGCTGTGCTCCTCCCGCGCACGCACGCGCACACCCACGCACACGCGTGCACAACACACACGCCTGTGTGCGTGCACAGATGCCTGAGGCACGAGCACACACGTCTCACATGCACATGTACATGCAAACAGACACACTGGAACATAATACACGTGTGAAAACACACGGACTCACACGAACAGAACCCCGGAAACCACAGCCAAAGCAGCCTAGCCGGAAATAAGGGGTCAGCACCGTCGCTTCCGGTGCGGCAGAGGCCCTTCACCGCCCTGCAGGCCAGGACCTGGGAACCCAGGGCTGGGCACAAGCTGGGGTCAGGAGGCTGCCTGGACACGGGTGACTGGGGACAGATGCTGGAGCAGGTGGCCAGGCAGGGCCACAGCCAGCACAGACGCAGGCCTGCCGGGCCATGGGCGTGGCGGGAGCCCTCAGCCCCTCTCTCCCAGCACCCCGGGGTCCTGCGCCTTCTCCAGGGAAGAGGAAATGAGAACAGAGCCTCCCTCCGCCAGCCCCGCGGGACTCAGGTGCTGCTGGGGGGCGCCCGTGAGCGTCCCTGGCCTGCCCAGCCCCACGGCAGGCGAGAGGGCTAAACCTGCCCAGGCTGCGGCCGTTCATCTCCAGCCACCGCGCTCTTCAATCTTTAAACAGCGCTTTCTGCCGGGCGAATGCCCCACACAGCTGCGACAGGGGGGACGGCCGGGCCCTGCGGTGCAGCATGGCCCCCATCTGGCCAGCTGCCCGCTGTGACTGTGGCCCCGGGAGCTTCCTGGACGCCAGCTGCCCCCAGGGCCGCCCTGCCAAGTGCTCAGTGGCTTGCAGGCTGCTGCTGGGGACACCGCGGTCCCCACCTCTTAGCCTCAGACGCCCTCCGCCTGGGAGGTGAGCCTGGCCACTGTGCGCCCGTTGCCCTCCCAGGCCCTGGGGCCTCTCTGGATGCCCCTCCGTCCTCCGTACCCCGGTGTGGGGGCCTCCTGGGCTGGACCAGGGCTGGCCTCCCCAGCCGGGCACAGCCCGCTTTGTCCACCCCTGAGCTCAGGCCACCTTGGCTTCTGAGTCTGAGGACATCGTGCCAGAACCAGGGAGGACCTGGACAGCTAGGATGGGTCGGGGATGCCCCAACCTCCCGGTGAGCCTGGGCCGGACCATTAGCGTCAGGCGGCAGTGCCAGGCTGTGCCCAGGCAGCAGGACATGGCAGCACCACGCGGCCCCAGGTCCGGGGTGGGGGCTGGGAACCCGGCTCAGCAGGGGTGGCCTAGGGCAGCCAGGCAGAGGCAGGAAGCGTGGGAAGAGTCTGTCTCCCACTCCCAAGGGGACGGAGCCCCGCCACGTGCGCCTGGGGAGGAGGGTAAGTGGGCAGAGAGCCGCCGTCGCCATCCTGTGTGGGAGGGGCTGGCTGAGCGTCCGGCCCCACAGGGAGCCCGTGTCTGACTGGTGAGGGGGCCTTGGTCCCGTCGGGGGACCCGGGCCGCAGGGCCTCCCCCGGGACAATGTCCTCCCACGAGGGCTCAGCGGACTCATCACAAGCCCGTCCCAACCAGGAGGGCCATGGTGGAGGACGGCCACCTCCAGGGCAGGATGGGGCCCCTTGAGGTGCTCGCCTGTCCCTGGCTGGGAGGTGTCATGTGGGGAGGGGCCGCAGGTCCACCCATCACGGAGCGGGGGCGCCCAGCCTCGCTGTGCATGGCGTGCCCTTTGGGGAGGGCGGGACCACAGGGGGCAGGGCCCAGCCTCAGGCAGGAGCGCCTCAGTCGTGCTGCCGGGCACCTCAGTGTCACCCTGCCTGCCTAGCCCTTGACCTGACGCCGCGGGGCCCTGGAGGCTGGGAAGTTGGCCCAGAGCAGGGGCCCAGGGTCCGTGGGTACCGCAGGCGGATATGCCCAGCCGGAGCCACGTGGAGCTGCCACGCCCCACCCAGACCCGCCTGAGCCAGCCTCGTCTCATCCCAGTGGGGCAAGACACCCCTGGGGGACACAGCGACACTACCTGCCCTGGACTCGGGGTCCCTCTCGGGGTTGGTGGGTGAGCTGGGGCTGTTTCCCTCTGGGTCAGGGACACAGCCGCGGGGTGCAGGGCAGAGCCCGCAGCCTCACAGACACCCCGAACTCTGTGTTAAGGGGTGAGATGCAGACACCCGGGTGCCTGGCCAGGATGGGTTCACCCCTTTCCCAAACCTCTGCCCAGTCCATGCCCACCTCACGCAGCGCAGCTGATGACGACAACGTTTGTCCTCAAGCGGAGAACAGAGGACGGTCGTGCGGCTGCCTGGGAGCTGGGGGCGGCCGCCTCCTCCCTCAGCCCGCTGGCCCACACTCGCTCCTCCTCCGCTCGCTCAGTAACATTCCACGCAGCCGTGGGCTGGTCCCGAGCGGCCTGCGGACGTGGTCCTCCCCTCCCGTCGCGGCCGCCACTCCTCTGTCCTCCGCTGCGCGGTGTCCCCGGCAGGCTCCCTGAGCCCAGGGCTGCACGGGGCGCGGTGGCCGCAAAGGACAGGCGTCTTTCCGGGCAGGGTTCTCGGGAGGTGGCCTCCTGACAAAGGGGCCCCACAAAATGACAACCACCATGCCCAGGGTGCTCCCAGCCAGTCGGCATAGAGTCAGGGTTCCCAGGGAATGCAGAGCCCAGACAGGAAGGCCGTGGGCTCAGAGGCCTGGCTGTGAACAGCCCAGAGGTGGGGAGCAGGCAGGACTGGCCCACCTGGGCTTTGGGGTGTGCTGGGGTCCTGCGGAGGGGCTGGGACTGCTCTGGGCGGAGGCCTGGCCGACTGTGAGGGCCGTCATCTGTTCTACGGTGGCCACCACGTCCTCCCCGTGCCCTCCATGGGTCTCTGGTGGAGGAGGTGCCTGCGCCCCACCTCACAGATGAGGAAGAGTCGTCGGGGCCGGACAGGCCTGGGCTGCCCTCCCCCTGGGCACAGCTGTCCCCTGCTCCTTTGCAGCTGGGGCCCCGGTGTCTCTCTGAGCCTCCCGCCCCAGGGATTGGGGACAACTTGCAGCAGCCGCCTTATGGCCACAGTGCGAGGCCTTACCACTGGCCCACCGCCTGCCGGGTTCCATCCAGGATGAGCAGCAGCTGC
>RJWM01033887.1:0-20192 GCA_004363535.1 Dasyprocta punctata
AATGCAAAAAAAAAAAAAAAAAAAAAAGACAAAGTTTAGGTATTTTCTGTGTTATTACTGTTATTATTTGATAATGTTATCATGGCGCAGAGTTTTGTGCAAGTGATACGGTTTTGATAAATAATTGTCCTTCGAACACATCAGAGGCTGCTGCCTTGAGAAATGGTGGCATGTCAGGAGAGCTGTTAGGTCACTGGGGCTGTGCCCTTGAAGGGGACACTGGTGCCTTTCTCCTTCCCTCTGTCTCATCGTGGTGGCCCTGAGGGGAGGAGCTTCCTTTACCATGCACTCCCGCCAAGATGTGCTGCCTCACTACGGGCCAGGAGGCAGCAGGCTGATGGACCGAGGAATAAAACCTCCGAAACTACAAGTCCAAATTAGCTTTCCCTCTTCTTAAAATGCTTTATCCCAGGTATTGTGATATAGTAATTCTGAGCTGAATAAGACAGGAAGGTCTACCTAACTATCCATAAATATGTACTTAATGAAAATAAAACACTAACATATTTTTTTTCATACAGTATGTACTCTACAGTTACAACTCTGCCCATTACATTAAAATCTGTGAACACTCATGTGCACTTATGAACTACCTTTTTCCTGATAAAGGACATTTCATTCTTGGTAGCCTTTCTTTGGTTTGAGCTTTCTAAATTATCTCAATGATAAATTATTCCCAACCTTTGTCAATACAGTCAAATGAAAATCAGATTAAAAACTTTGACTCTCCCAGGCATGCTTGAATTTCATAGAAAGAAACTTTAGTTATAAAATGTACTTTCACTTATTCGTGCCTGCTTGGCCAGCGCTCCAGATGCAATTATCTATTTCTGCATACAGTGGTGTGAATTTCTGAAGAAGGTAAAAACAGCTTGGTCATATTTGAAAGGGATTGCAACTCACCATAACTTGATTTTCTTTGCATCACAGGTTGACTGTTTGGGAATTACTAATGACATATTTAGTTCCATGCCTCAAAAGCCGTGCATATTGCAGTGTCTGAATCCTCAGAGCTAAATCTCCCCATTCTTAGCTCAATTCTTTGCTCAGAGAATAGTGCCTGAAAACACTATATAATTTTCTGAAATTGGCTTTTCATTTCATTCTTCACAAGATTAAAAGGGATCAGACACAACACAAACTTCAGACTTTATTTTCAGGCTAAAAGGTACAGCATTTGAGTGTTTTCATCACTACCTAACACTTGGCAGGTTTTGTACATGTTCACTTGCTTACAGTCTTTGTGTCTCAGTATCACACTTTCACCCAGGTCTGTTGTGATTTACATATTTTTGTTGTGCTCATTAACATGCGTGTATTAAGTGTAGCTCAATGTAAGTGTTACCAAATCATCGTGTTCAAATGACCCCGGAGGGAGAGAGGGTAGCAACGATAATGCTGGTGGAAGACTCTCTTGAGAAAAGAGGTCCTGGCCGTTGGAGCAGTTTGCCCGAGGCAATGCTGGAAGAACAAAGGTGTGCTATTTGTCTTGAGACTGAGAAGGAGGAAAAGAGAAAAGGAAGAAATTGAAAGTTAGACAGAGCATAAGAAAGTAAATCAATGTAGGGTACTTTGGAGCACATTTTCCAAATAGGACAATAAGTCAAACTCCAGGAGGGATTGTTGAGCGGGGCTGTGGCTCTCCTGAGACCCGGGTGCTGACTCAGGCCCGCAGAATGTTCATGACTCGCTTTCCGAATCTGTGACTTTCCAGTGTTTAGCCAAGGTTACTTGTTACATCAGTTCCTCCACTTACACAGCTACCCATTTATTATTCTTTCTTCCTTCCTTCCATCATATTTCATAGACAACTAAGAGGGTAACTTGTTTCTAATCATCTTCTTAACTGTTTCTTTTCTTCTTTCTCAGCTGTTTTGTGTATTTAGTGATACTGGGCACTGAATTCAAGATCTTCACACTGCGCCACACCGACAGGCTTTTTCTACTGTACTTTATTGGACCAGGATCTCGGCAAACCACTGAGTCACTCAAGCTGGGCTCTAACTTGCAACCCTCCTTGCTTAGCTTCCCTTGGAGCTGGGATTAGAAATAGCCGGTGTTCCCAGCTTCTTAGTGATGTCTGCTGTTTGAGGTGCAGTCGCGCTGCATTGTCCAGGCTGCTGTCAGTCTGATTCAAGCCCCCCTCCCACCTCAACCTTCCCCGTGCCTGGGACCAGGGCTGTGTATCACCATGCCTGGCTAAATACTCCTCCTTTCAATGCAGATTCTACTGAGCCAAGAATTATACTTCTGCTCTTCTATTTCTGAAAACCAAAAATTGTTTACTGTGTGTCTTTTCAAATGAATATTTCATTTCTTGCTTTCTTTTCTTGAAGTGTACACTTAGGGTAGGAATTGTAGAGCTAAGATCGTGGGTTTCCTGCTCCACTGTCACGCCTCTCTTGACTTCTAATTCTAGCTTAGCCACTCAGTCCAGCAACACCACCTCCTTGTGCCAGCTCCAAGGTCTGCCTCTCGCTCCTCACCCAACAGGACTTCTCTGCGACATTTCCTCCTCTTTACCCTTTTGCAGAGACTCTGTTCCCTTGATTTTCAGATTCTTACAATGGGTTGATTACTTGCTTCCCGTCTACTGTTTTTCATTGGTTAATTAGATGCATATTTTATAAAACTTTTCCGTCATTTTATTTTTACTTAAATTTATGTTGTACATGTTTAGTGTGCCATTTAATGTGTATATATATTTGTAATGCTTAAGTCAGGGTAAATATACATATCTCCTCAATAATTTATCACTTATTAATGATAAACATTCAAAAATCTCTCCTCAATTTAAAAAAATACAGCGTATAATTGTTATCTTCAGGGACACTGTTTCACGACAGCATGCCAGAGCCTCTGGCTCTCATGTAACTGGAATCCAGTGCACAGTGGTCTCCCTCCCTCACTCCTCTCTGTACTGTTCTCAGCCTCGGGGAGCCACCATTCTACTCTTCACTTCTATAAAATCAATTTTTTTTGATATCACATTTGAGAGCGAGCACGCAGTGCTTGTCTTTCTGTGCCTGGTTTATTGCACTGAACGCAGTGATCTCCTGTGTCTTTGATGTCCTTGCAGGTAACAGGATTTCATTCTCTTTGTGGAACCATTTCTTGGGGGTTGTGAATAGCATTGCAAGGAAAATAAGAGTGCAGATGTCTGCTTTTCTTTCAATGTATAGCCAGTTAACAGGATTGCTAGCTTATATGACACTTCTATTTTCAATCTTTTGAAGAGACACGGCACCTGCTTTTTTCCGCCCATCTCTTTTCCAGGCTTCCCCCTTTGCAGTCAGTTCTACTCTGGTGCCCCTCTCTCTGTCCTCAGAGCTTCATTTTATGCTAAAACTCTAGGACCCTGTCCTCTGTCTTAAAGTTCCATTTTATGTCCCAGAGCTGAAATTTCCAGCTAATTTCCACCATGCCTTTATATTTTTCTTCCTCTATCACCTGGACTAAATTATGCCACTGTGCCATCTTCAACAGTCCTAAGGCCATCACGAGTCTCATGTCCTCTACCTTTTTTATGTTTTCATGAAATGTCCTTCCCTTGCTGCTGCTTGGTGAACCCAAGCTTCTTTTAAAGAAAGCATCTCATGGGCAATTAGAAAGAGGGCCTTTACTTTGTTAGAAAAGAAAGAATGCAGTGTCTTTGCTCTCTGTGCATCTACATACTACTCGCATAGAGCTCGTATTGAATTATAGTGATGAATATTTCTTCTTGTGCTGCAGTTGAAGCTCTGTAGTAAAATTAAAATCATCTTTTTATCCCTAGAAACTGGAATAGTGATTAATATATAGTGGTTTTGCCAAAATTTGTATCTACTTTTCTATTACATGTTTGTTGGAAATGAAAAGCACATTAGCAAGGCATATCATTACTCCCAGATGCAGTAAAAAGTAGATTGTTTGAGTTTCTGGTGTTCTTCCATTTTAGATGTGTATCATTCAAGGAGTCGTCCTCTGATGAGCTCAGTAATTAAATGCTCTGTTAGGTAATCGGGCCTGGTTGGAGGCACTCACTGGAAGGATGACCCGAAAGGGTGCATTCTGTCCTAGGCTCCTTTCTTCTCTGTGGGCATCCCGGCCACTTTTGTTTCTCCAGGCCCCTCTGCCATCTTCTTTCTACCTCAGAGCCAGCCAATCAGGGGACTGAAACCTGTAAGCCAAAATAAATTTCTCCTCCATTATGACATCAGACATTTCCTCTGAAAGTGACTGAGACAGGGGTCATAAATATGATACCACAAATGTGGTATCAAAAAAAATACAAATTTGAGGTAGAAAAATGACAATTGCTTCAGGGAAGAAGAATATTGTAAGAATGCAAAGATTAGGTTCAGGCTCTATCCGTGCGGTATTGTGCCCTTCCCCTTAGTCAGCCCTGTGTGCCGTGGACAGCACACCCTCCGCAGCAGCCTGCTGGGTGCTGGCAGGTTACTAGAGCTTAATGCTGTCACAGCGTCTGCATCAGTCACACACTGATGCCACCATGGAGCCACTGCAGCCTCTGAGGTCATCACTGGGGGGAGAGTGCAGTGCCACAGGGATTGTGTGAGAGAGGAAGAAAAGAGAGATGGCGGGAGGGAGACAGAGAGAGGGAGACAGAGAGAGCGAGAGAGAGAGAACATCTATTCCAGTGCATTGTTACACAATTTGATGTCATTGCTGGTTATTTTTATATCTTGAAGTCCTAAATTTCTACTACGTAGAGTAAAAAGCATGGTGTACATAGGACTCACTGCTCTTCACTCACAGACTGGCTTTTGGACCTTACCTCTATGGATAAGGAGGAACTTTCATATTTCAAATTATATTAAAGTGTGTACTTTTTAGATTTAACTTATTGGACTCCTAGGCTTATCCTTTAATGACAGCGGTTTGGAGATCACAATCACGAGGATGCTCATCTGCCTCTCATGACGGCACGGTGGGAGCCACAGCCATGGTCAGGCTTCCCTAGCAGTTCTCTACCTAAACCTGTATGTGCTCATCCATCTATGGATAGAGATGTTCTACATTCTCCATGACTCACTCTTTTTTCAAAGTATCATTTGCTTTACATCTTCATTAGCACAATTTCTTAAATCATTCTTCTTTGAATGAAATAAGCATACACCCAAAAATGAACAAATCATTAAGTGCAAAGCCTGGTGAAATATTATAAAACAAACACACCTGCATACCCTGCAGTTAGCGTAAGAACCAGAACATTACCAGGACCACAGAGACCACTGTCAAGACCTGTTTCGCCACTAACGTCTTTCAGTTTTCCAAAGATAACCACCCTCGGACATCTCATACCACAGGGTACTTTTGAAATTGATGTAATTTCAGCCTAATAGGCTAAAAGCCACAGAGATGCACTGCTTAAATACCCCTTCCAGAAAGCACTCTGCCCACTGCAGGGAGTGTGGTCAGCGGCCAGCCTCCCACTGTGAGTTTTTGCCTGCCTGGTCTCAGTTCATGGTCACACTATTTTGGGAAACCCTTAGTCACTAAGTCAGGTGGCAGAAGTTTAAGGACACGCTCTCCTTGGAGTTTCCCCCAGGCCATGACTGAGCAGCTGGCGGAACAAGGGCCTCATCATTTTTACCCAGAGCGAGAGCACTAATTGCCAGTCTGCTCCAGCTATTTCCACTGAGCTGGCAGCGTCTTTGTCAGATTTTCCTCATGCTTACAGGATGCTCTTTTGCTCAGTCGTGATTCCGCCTCTGTCTCATTCTTTGTTGAATAAAGAACTTACTGCTACACATAATCTTTTGTTTTCTTATTTTGCTCAGTACACATTTATCAGACGTATCATTGATGGTAGACATTAGGGTCATTTCTACTTTGGAGTATAAGGAGTAAAGTTGCAATGAAAATGCTTACAATTCTTTGAGAGGCTTTGACTTGCTTGGTTTGGTTTTGACCACGTGTCACTGTTGTCCAGGCTGATCTCAGTCCCTCCGAGGAACTAGACCATGTTCGTGTCACTCTGCCCAGCTCCGCCAGATGTCCGCGGCCACGTCTTCACTTCTTTGCAAGAGAATTGTTGGATCTAAGAGATCTCCAGTAGATAACCATGAAAGAAGTTCCAGTTGCTTCTTATTCTTACCAACATTTGGTGCTTCACTCTATTAATTTTATCGAAGAGATATCTTATGGTAGTCTTAGTTTGCATTTCTTTATCACTCAGTAGCACTCAAAATCTTTAAACATGTTTTTCTCCATTTTCTAGTTTCTCTTCATATATTTTCCCTACTTTCATTATTTTGTCTTTTAAGTTGGAGTTGAAGAAGTTATATATTCCAGTTACAAATCCTTTGTCAAGTATATTTTAAGAATACTTTTCACCAGTTTATACTATTACTTTTCCAATGATTTTTTAGTATATAGAAATGTAAACTTTGATGAAGAACAAATTATCAACTTTTTTTTTTTTTTTTTTGTGGCACCGGGGATCGAACTCACAGGCTCACACCTGCCAGACAGGCACTTAAGCTGCTGAGCCAAACTCCCGGCCCCAAATTATCAACTTTTTTGTTGTAGTATTTTAGTGTTTTATGTTTAAACACATTTTTGCAACCTAAGGAGGTTAAGAGAATTTCCTTAGTTTGGTTCTAGAGCTGTGATAGTTTCATTTTATTTCTAAGTATTGAATGACTACTGGTGCTATTATAAAATGTATTTAAGTATTTAATGTATCTCCAAGTATTTATTGCCACTAAAATAGAATACAATTGTTTGTTTTCTAATATAAATCTTGCATTACTTATTCCCAACTTAAGGGAAGAGAAATTTCTTCAGGTATTAACATTTTTCTAGTCTTAGACAGAAAGTACAAAATGTCACCAATAAGCATGTTTTGTGTTGATTTCTGCCAATGCCATTTATCAGGTTGAAAGAGTTCCTTTTTCTTCCTGGAATACTAAAAGTTTTTACCATGAATCAAAGTTTTTTTTTGTTTTTTTGTTTTTTTTTTCTTCAGTCGACATGATTATGTTCTCTGTAATACCTGGCTGACGTTTTGAACTAAATAAATTTAACGTTTTAATGTTGGACCAGTCTTATGTTGTTAAGAGTTAGGGTTTGCTTTTTAAATGTCGCCCATAGGCCCATGTGTTGAAGGCCTTTGGGAAGTGGTGGAACCTTTAGGATTTGAGGAGCAGACTGGGTCTCCATCCCTCCTCTCTCTCTTTCTCTCTGTCTGTCTCTGTCTCTCTCTCTCTTCCTGGCCATATGAAACAAAGGAACTGCCCGCAGCACACACTTGCCCTGTGCCATTCTGTGTTGCCATAGCTCAAAGCAGCAGCTCTGAGCAATCATGGATGAAACCTCAGAAAATAGGAACAAAAATAAACCTTTCTTTCTTCTCTGTTTATTTATATCAGATATTAGTCACAGTGAAGGAAAGATGATCGACACTTAGGGGGAAAAAAAGATATATATGTAATATACGTGTTTCTTGATTCTATTGATGTCTTTTGTGGGGATTTGTTTCAGTCTCTTCTTACGCCATAATTAAATACCATAGACTAGGTGGTTACACAATAGGACCCAAGGCTGTGATCAGGGGTCAGGGCAATGGGCTTGCACTGCGCCTGCGCCTGCGGGCTTTCCCGCTGCTGTCCTCTCCCGCGTGCACACCCGACCCCTCTTGGTGAGCGAGTGTGAACTCACACCACAGCGAGTTTTCCGGTGTCTCTTCTTGTTAGGGCCCTAACTCCATCACAAGTGCCCTGTCTTCGGAGTTCATCTAATTCTAATTGCGTCCCCAGTGCCCCATTTCCAAACACCATCTCCTTGAGAGTTAAGAGATCAGCATATAAATTTTGAGGAGGCGAAACATTTAGTCTATAACAGTATTTGTGATTTTTTTCCACAAATTATTCGTACACACACTTGTCATCATGAAATGTCTTTATCAGATCCCTGTTTTAACAGATTATAAGGCCTTCTTCAAGTGTCAGGGATCATTCTTCCCAGTATTTTCTCTTTCAGGGCTTGTGTGGAATAATGCCAGTTCTTCTACCAAGTCTGTTAGAATCTACTGGAATTATTTCCTGCTGAAATACTTGCTAGAATGTTCTAGTGAGCTCATCTGACTAAACGAATACTTGTCTTTAAACCCATCTACATTTAATTAACTAACTGATTTTATTTGAGTGTAATTCTTCTGCTTCATTCTTTGATCTTTGTTTTTCTGCGTGTTCTTTTAATTTTCCCCTTTTTGCTTTTACTTCAACTCTACTGACCTTTCAATTTCATTGTCCTTGTTAATTTGTCAGACATTTCTCCTCCTGCTAATCTCTTAGTAATTATTCCCTAGAGATGAGCACGTGTACTTTTGGGTCCTCAATGATCAAGACCATTAGTATTTTCACTACATAGTAAAATACTCTATGCTAGGCTTGGACTTGGGTGTCCCCTAAGCCCATGTGTTGAAGGCTGCATCTCAAAGTGTTGCTCTCACTTTAAGTATCGGAACCTCATGGAAACCACTGGTTCAGGGGATGGGGCAGGCGCTTAGAATTGTGGGAAACTGACACCACCTTCTCCCTTTTGCTTCTGGGTCAGGAGCTAGGGGCTCTGCCACCAGGTGTTCTCACCGCATCCTTGCTTCATCTGAAATTCATGGAGCCAATCAATCGCAGGCTGGAACTTCCAAAATAATGAGCCAATGCAAACCTTTTCTTTTTATACAGATTGTTTTGTGTTTCCTTGTCATGATGGAAAGTTAATACATTCATTACCTTAGAATATTTAAATCCCTTTAGATCCCAGCTGACTTTTTTTGCGCTTTTGTTCCATGCATTAAAAGCTGTATGTATTGAGTTCTCACAGGATATTTCTTTTATGAATCCTAATTTTACCCACTATTTTTCATTGCTCTTCTTTCTTCATTTTACTCACCACTTCAGAGAAATAGAAATTCTTTTCTTTATGCTTGGAGAGCACACTTGAAATTGTTATTTCCCGTGTGTCTGGCAATGATAAATTAATCTAAATTTCATGTTTTGAGAAATGTTCAATTACAACACATAGTATTACTCTGTGTTGGTAGTATATGTTATTTCAGTGCTTTTAAGCTATCCAGATTTTAAAGGCTTTTATTTCTGATGGTGTCACATCTCCCTCTTTTCTTCTTTTATGTTTTTGATGACAGCATCCTTTCTCTAGCTACACTAGATATTCAGATTCTTTCATTACTGTTAGACTATAAGAATTAAATTTCTTTGTACTTATTCTGGTTGGAATTAAGAGGTTTTTTTTGAATTTGTGGCTTGATAGTTTACAGAAAAGTAAAAAAATGTTCAACAATTTACACTCAAAGAGTGCATCTATACTATTACAATTTTACTTTTCGGAATCTATTTTTTACTTGACAATATAACCAGGGATTTAACTCAACAGTATATTCTTTTCTATGTTTTTTTAAAAATCTTTTTCTTATAATTCTATAATTTGTGCAAATGTATTTTTCACTAATTTTCCAATTCTCTGACTTGCTTCATGTGTGTATAAAATGAATTTAAAATAATTGACATACTAATCTGTGTTTATATTTTTGGTTGTATAATTTGCACATGAATCTTTAAATTTTTCTAATTCAAATTTTCTTGAAAGTAGCTATGATAGTTTTTTAAAAATCTATGTATAATCATGTTTTTGATGTTTCCTGTCTATTTTCTTTGTTGTTTTCAGTTAGTCATGTTTTGTTCTTTTGCGTGCTTGTTTTTGCCTGAGTGCTATGCATTCATTATATATGAGAATCTGAGCAAATACTGTGATCTGGATTAACTCTTCTTCCAAAAAGCGTTTACAATTCTGAGTTCTACTGTGTTTATGAGAGCTGTGGTACTCACACTTCATGTGCTTGACAGCTACATGTTGCTGGGGGCTATCCCAGGGGTGGCACAGATCAATTCCCATCATCACAGAGAGTTGTAGTGAATAGAGATAAAGTTTAATCAAAAATTATGCAAGTCACTATAGTAGAGCTTTCATATATCATTTTATCAAATTTCACAACAACCTTGCAGAATAAACACTAGCACTATTTTTTTAAAAAAAAAAATTCTTAGTAGTTTATTAGGGGCTACCTGTTTCGTATTTCAGACATAGAATTTAAAGACAGGGCAATCTCCATTAGAGTATCTTTGCTATTGGGCTATCCTCTTCTTTACTGATGGTTATTTTTGAGTCCTATTAGTAAGAAGGACTCATTTTCTTAACTTTTATTTAAAATTTTGTGTTTATTTTCTCCTCTACACTCATAAGTTTTATGATCATAACTAAAATCTGTAAACTGAAGGGCCCAATACTCTTTTATCTTCTAATTGTTACCAATAAATTTCCATGTGAAACCCCAATATCAAATTCATTATGAACTCAGTCATCAGTTGCCTCATAACTTCCAGACTAACTATTTATTCCAAAGCTCAATGACTTATTAAAAGAAGCATTTATTTTCCTGGCTTATAATTCTGCAGGTCAGCTGGGATACCTCTCTTTCAAGCACTAGGAGGACAGGTTTTGATGGTATTGAGGACTGCTTCACATAGGTCCCTTGGAGTAGCGTGCCAGGAGGAGTCCCAGGGTGCACACAGAATCTTCGCACCCACTATGTGATCTGCCCACATCCTGTGCTCAACGCAAGCCACAAAACCAAACCTAGCATTCACTGGGCTGGAAAGTAGATCTCCTCTGAGCGGAAGGCTCTGAAGAAATATAGGTGCAATACTACAAAAGGAAAAGAAAGGTTGAAAAGAACGACACCATCTTCCTTTCTGATCGCATTCCTTTCTCCTTTTCTATTAAGAGGTTTCAGTTCACAGTTTTAAGGTTTTTTTTTCCTTGTCATTCAACTCTTGCCCTTTGACGTTTACTTTCTTTTAATGCTGTATCTGCATGTACTCTTTCTCCAGCAGGTCTGGCTCATCATCTCATGCCTTGAGTTTTAAGACATTCCTTTATCCAGGCCCCCAGACTCTAAATTTTTTTTTCAAAGCAATATACAAGTATGCCATGAAATGAAAATTCTTAAGAGTGTTAAATTAGTAAGTCACTCTTCTAATCATACATTCCTTTACCGTTTACCTAATTGAGTTTCTTATTCTTAGTTTTGAAATCAGTGTCATACCTTGTCTTGACGTAACATAATAGCTACTACAAATGTGGATGCAACATACTTAGCTGTTTAAAAGTGTCCCCACTTTGGGAGTTTGGAGGTGTAGTTATGGGAGAGGGTTTACCTGTTATGCACAAAGCTCTGAGCTCAATTCCCAACACTACAAAAAATTAAATAAAAGTAAAAAGATCCCCAGAAACCTCCCTTTTCTCTTCTTCCTGCTGCCATGTCATGAGCGGTAGCCCTCTGCCATGGCGGCCTTTTGGTTTGGAGCCAGCTGACTATGGATTGAACCCTCCAGACACTGTAAGCCAAAAATAGACCTTCCATCCAAGCAAACAAACAAAAAGAAGCAAAGAAAGAGAAAGGAAGAACAGGAAGAAGAGAAAAAAATTCCCATGCTTTTCTCTACTCTACTCGTGTTATTTCTCCTACCTGGTTTGCTCTCAAACATATCCGCCTACTTGTTACTTTCAAGATGTAAAAGAATATTTGCTCCATTGACTTTTTTTGAAAACTAAATCATTTGAGCCCCAGGTATTTTGTAGAATCATATGACTCCCTTTGCACAATGCCTGACATGGTGGCAATTTCTTCTTGTATTCTTTCTTTATTTTAAAGACTGGAACATGCTTTTGCCTGTAAATACACTATCCGTATTGTAATGGTTTTTGCACAGACTATATACACTACTTAGTGAATTTTAAAAATCAATATTTTTGAATTTCAGAACTTCTCCATAAATTGCAAAATAAAAATTATACATTACTAGATATACTGTGTGGAGCAATAGAGAATTCTATGCTAATTATTATTCATACACTTGCAAACTTACAAGCACTCACATATATACACACCTAAGAAAAAAAGAAAAGAAAAGAGAAAAGAGAACTTAGCTGGTACAGGACAGAATCAAGTCTGACCTTAAATTAGCAGAAAGGAGAGATGAGAGCACTGATGAGACACGTGGAAGAGACAGGAGGGAAAGACAGAAAAAACAGGGGTTGTTCAACCAGGGGCTCAAGCAAACTGAGAGAAGAGACTGAGGAGAAATACAACAAAGGTGTCACTTTGGGAGACGCACCAGCGAGTTTTGAGGATTTATTTTGGAGCTGAAAATAGAGTATCAGAATTCCAAATGCATACAGCGTCTCCCACGTGGGGCCCAGAGAGTCAGAGGTGTCTGAAAGGGGATGCATCATTTTTGTTTTAAAGATTCAAAGGTTAATAAAATAATCATGATTTTGGGATTGTGCTGTCAGAAATTCCTAACTTTTCATGGAAAAGTAGTTTATTTTTGAATTAGTGCATTAAGAAAAGTCATAAGGTCTACCTTCTCACCTTTCTACCCAAGAATTCTTCTTCACAGATCAAAGAAATAATAATGCATTTCCTGCCTTTGATGAAGAACATGCTATTGCTTTGTCATCACATAGACAAAGAGCATTAGATCAAGATGATTGGAGGCAAATCCCTCTGGACAGCTGCCATCTCAAACCTAATGTACGCTAGCTTTGATGGTGGAGGTGGGGAGAAAACAGGGAGAAAGGAAAAGAAATGTCAGAAATCAAGCAAAATTGTCCTGATTAATCATCGTTATCACCACCAATTCTATACACTTAAAGCCACTATTTGACTAAGCATTGGTAATTGCAATGCAAGGATCTGCAAAATTAATTTTGATATTTTATAGATATCAAATGAAGGTATTTCAGATTCTCTGAAGAGTTCATAAATACATGTGATTTTCTCCTCGAAATGGAAAAAGCATATGCTTGCAGAATCATGCTATACGCAAATTTATATACAGATATGCATGTTATATTTTCAGTCACTACATCAGCTATTTTTGATGGCCTGTTACCCAGCAATGCAAAGTAAGGATACAATATAGGCAATGAAGTTCTTCTGCAGCACTGTAGAAGTGAATCCATGGCTTCAGGCATATATGTGTGTTTTCTAAACTTCTTTAATAAAGCTAAAAACAAAGCTTTAAAAAATTGATCAGGAAGTTGGGCTAGCTTGTAAGTAACTTCTACTATTTAATATTGATTGACTGATTGATTGATTGAGTTTTGGTACCAGGAATCTAACTGAGGACCTCACACTTTCCATGCAAGTGCTGCACTTCTGAGCTATATTCCCAACCCTAGTTTTATTGTTTTTGAAATTATTTTGTAGGCCTGAGCTTCAGAAGCCAGAAAGGAAATGCTAGAATAGAGTATTAGAGGTAGAGGACTAAAATTTGTCTATGAAAGTAATTTTTCCCAAATGTGAATAAGATCTACTTTGTAAGAAATCACTTTATTTTCTTTTTAAAATATTTTTCTTGGTTTTTTCATGCAAAGATGTCAAATTTAAAAAAATAAACAATGATTTTATAATAAGAATATAAAATCATAGCTGTAAAAAAAGGAAAAGGCTGTGGTACAAAGATGTAGCTACTGAGGTGCGAGAAATTAGCAGGGTGAGTAGATGAAGCGGAATAATCAGAGTAAGCCGGCAGTTAAAGGCTTCTGAGACCAAAGGGAAGAGAAAATCGGGCTGCGTGGATTGTTGGCCTCTCAGCAGCCACACGCTGCAGCAAAGGAAAGAAGGGCCTAAACTGCAGCTGAAAGTCAGAGTTCCGGGTCCAAGGAAATGTTCAGGTAAACTCTGCTTGAATCCTGGTCCTTTTAAGTTGCAAAAATAAAATGCTTTGTTAAAATCAATTTAAGGTCAAGTACTCTGCAAAAACTCTGACATAAATTGAAAAATTTGTGTAAGCGAATATATTTTTTCAATATATTGTTCACCTTTTTGCTTAGTTCTGGGCCTTGAACCCAAGGGTCTACCATGAGCTACCTCCCAAGCCATTCTTCATTTTTATTTTGTGGCAGAGTCTTGCTAAGCTGCCTAGGAAGGACTCAAACCTGAGATCTCTCTGCCTTAGCTTCCCAAGTACTGGGATTACAGTTGCTTGCCTTTGTGTCCCGTTTGTTTATTTGTTTGTTTGTTTATTGCTGAAGAGAGAACCCAGGACCTGAGCTCACCATTCCCTCTCCAGTTTGTGCTTTTACTAATATTTCAATGCACATATCTCGAATATCACATTGCTTTAGAAAATATTAACCACAGACAGAGTGTTATCATTTCAGTTTATTCTGACGTGTGAAACCTAACTTGCTCTTAGAGTCTCTTGATCAATATTCCATTCATGTGGGGCCTGTTGCTCAATTTGCTAGTTTTTCAATTTAGAGGAAAATAGCCAAGTTTGCATATCGAAACTCGTTCACTGCTGCCATGTTTTAAGAGGTACTTGTGACATACAGTTTTTGGAGAAGTTGACAAAAAGTGCTTGAAGTACTTACAAATAAGAAAATGTATTACGAGTTCCATTTATCTGTTCAACAAATATTAACTGAGTGTATAAACATACTAGGAAGGGTTCAGTTCTACAGGTACAACAGGGAACAAAGTTGACTAAAATCTGTGCCCTCCAAGAGATTTTTGGCTACAGTGTAAATAATGAGTTTTGAATTCAATACTGAACTTTGGAGAAGAAAAAGAATAGCAAGATCTAGAAAGGCTAGGTGAGGCTTTAGGGAAAAAAGGAAAAAGCGTTAAGTGAGAAACCCCAGTAGGAGGAGTGAAAGGTCAGATCGTTAACAAATAGTGAGAAATACTGCAAGATAAGAATTGAGTGAACAATAGGGCCGAGAAGGCAGACTGTGCCGAACAGTGGTACAGTGTGGACCTGCAGTTCCAGGAAGGAAGGAAGGAAGGAAGGAAGGAAAGAAGGAAGGAAGGAAGGAAGGAAGGAAGGAAGGAAGGAAGGAAGGAAGGAAGGAAGAAAGAAAGAAAGAAAAAGAAAGAAAGAAAGAAAGAAAGAAAGAGGGAGGGAGGGAGGGAGGGAAGGAGATAGACAGTGACTGGCAAATCAAACCAAGTTAAAAATAAATGTGATCAGGGAAGTAAAAAGGTGACATTTGAAGACAGCTAATCTTGCCAAACCATGTTTAATGAATTAGAGAAAAGGAAGACCAATCAGGAAAATAATCTGGCCATCAGCATGGTGGTGATCTATTAAACTGTGCATATGAATGTGCTTCAGATATAGCTCAGTCAATGTGGCTGGTAGCTGAGGCTGCTGACAATTCCTCTGGCAAATGTGGAAGTATGCTGAACAAATTTGATCTCTAACTCCATGTTAGATCATTATAAGGTCAAATTTAAGTATAGAATATCTCTCAGGTAAAAGGCTGCTTTTACAGACTTGAGTCAGTATATTTTTATATTGAGTCTTCCAGGGAGCTGTGTAATAAAAATTACAGATGTACATCCAGGTGCCAGATGTGCATGGATCTTTAATATAGATAGTGTTGCCATTTCCATCGTGGGGTACAATTCATATAGTGCTTCTATTCTCAGCAGATTTCACTCACTTGGCAGAAAGTTCATGTGCTCAGATAGATGTCTGTAATAGATAACGAACAGACTGATCCTGGTTCACCCAGGAGAGAGATAGCTCTAAATACCCAGTGGTGGGTGTGGATACTCATAAATTCTGTGCCTGTAATAAAAACAGTGATGGGATGATAGAGAAGAGAATAGAGCACCAGACTTGCTCAGGCAGTAAACATGGAACAAAAGTACGAAGACTGAAAGCAAATCCAAAAAGGTGAGTATTGATGGAATGATACCATTGGTGCAAATGTGCATACAAGCCCAGTTGTCTGTTATTTTTTTGAATTGAAATAATACCGGGCTGAGTGGAGCATGCATAGTGACAGGAATGGTCAAGGCCAAACGTGAAGAGGTGGCCCAGACCAGATCCTACAAGGTAGTCGAGCCTTGGTTCATTGCAAAGAATCTAGGATTTATAGAAGCTCTGAAAATGCTTCAAGTAAAGGAATAATATAATCCAGTATGTGAGTTTCTAGAAAGTGAGAAGATCAAATTGATGGTTGAGAGCTTAGATGTGGTAAGACTATTGAATAGGTTCTGACAGTGCCAGATTATTAAATATTGAGTAATTTCTTTAATAAAATTGCTCTATGGTTTATAAATAAAAGCTATGATAAGAATTGAATTATGTCAACAACGCCACATTTCTAAAAAAATTTGTGGGCATTAAAGTATATAGGTTTACAAAGCTGCACTTCTAAGTCAGATATCAAGTAAATGGGTCTCAGGAAAGTTACACAAAGTTGGGTCTCTGAACTTGATTCCTTAAACCGTCTTTCCCTCAGAGAAGTTTCCTGTCTATAAAGGGTATGATCCTTTCATAGGTTGAGTTAAACATTCAATTTTCATATACTTTCTTTTTTCTTATAATTAGCCAGAGGAAGTGGTTTTCTGAAGCAATTTCTGTGATATTACAGAGAAAGAATATACTACTTTACACTACTGGAAATCATTTTTGATGCTGAGGCTATAACCCAGGGCATGTGATACCAAGCACATTCTCTGCTTGTAGGCTACACTCTCAGCCCGTATACCTACTTTAAAATGCAATATTTTGCTTTAAAACTTTTGGTTCATTTCAGCATTTAAAATGGATTATAAGCTTTCCTTCATGTGTCGGTAGAAATATATTTGTTTTAGTGGCAAACCTGAACATGTATTAAGCTGTTTATAATTTTGTAGGTAAAACTATTTTGCTATTTTATATACTTGATGTTAGAATTTTTATGTGTAGCTCTGCATTTCTTAGTTCTCTGCATAATACCTTTATTCTTTGTCTTATTTTATTACTCTGTGTTCCCCTTTAATCCTCCCCTTTCTCTAGCAGCTGTAATAATGACTACTCACCTTGCAGAAGCCTTGTGAAGCATCATCGATTTTTCTAAGTTCCTAACACTTTCAGAAAACTGAAAAGAGATCACATTTAAATATAGCTTGTTTTTCTTTTCTTTTTTTATTTACAAAGAATCTACATAAAAATCAACAGGACAAACAAGCAGGTTAGCAAGGTCATGGTACAAGGTCAAAAAGCCATATACAGAAATCTAGTGCTGGTCTATACACAAGCAGTGAACAATTCAAAAGTAAAATTGTAAAGGTACAAGTTACAATATCACAAAAAAGCTTAAAGTAACATTACTGTATAAATCTACCAAAATATATTCATTATCTGTACCCTAAAAACTCTAAAAACTGATCAAAAGTATGTAAATACAACCTAAATAAGTGGAGAAAGACTATGTATGTGAGTTGACAAATATCAAAAAAAATTATTCTCCCTAAACTTATCTGTAGATTCACCTCAATATCTATCAAAATCTCAGCAGAATTCTCTCACTTTTTTTTTTTTCAGTGAAGGGAGGCATTGAATTTATTTCTGCACAGGCCATGTGGATGACAAAGGAGGCCATTGTGCTTTTTTTTTTTTAAAACTGTCTTAACTATTTAGCTTATTTTTCTTATTGTGTCTTTTTTCCAAGTTAACCCGATCAATATTCCTCTTGAATATGTCAAAATAGTAAAGGAAACTCACACACTGACTTGCTCACAGGGAAAAGACAGAAAAAACAATATTTTTAAAATGTGTGCATATATAGAAAGAGCTAATGAGTGTGAAATCAGTGTAGAAGATTAAATACAGAAAAGCTAAGTGCCAATTAATTTAGTATATGATAAATTTAACTTTAAATCCTTTTTCTGTTTTTTATTTGGCTTTCATTGAATCTTATTTCACCCAATACCAAATCTAAAAGTCTCCCTAAAGTCCACAAGCAAAGGGCAAAATGCATAAAATATTTCTTTACTTGTTTGGCAATTTCTCTTACTTTCTATTGGGTTTATTACTTAGCTGAAATTGAACCAATCACATTTTATCAAATATAATTTGCCTTCCTTTGATTTAAAGAATGACTGTATTTACAGATTAGCATGTGGGCATTCTTGCATATGGCAGTACTTTAAATAAGTTAACACTTAATTTAGGGTAATTTTTCTAGTTTACAGGTTATGGATAGATAAAAATGCTAGTATCCTATAAAACTCCTATGAAGGAAAAGAGAAGCAACCACAAAGACAGAGCCAAAGCAGAATTCTCTGCAGTATTTTTGGAATGGTGTGTCAACGTGTCACTAAAAGACCAATCAAGATACATGGTTCTACTGCTAATAGTCATTACTTTCAGGAAACCACTTCCCTGTGAGTGTGAGGAAAATGGAAAGAGGTTGACAACGTTAAAGCCAAGCACAATAAACACCAGTGGTCTAGTAATGAGCACATATTACGGCAATGCTGAAAAGTTCTGCAGAGGTGTTTTTATTGATTAAAACCTGTACACAGAGACTTGTGCTGACGAAAAGACTGAGGCAAGCAGTAATAACAGATGGCAAGGTTTATATATTTGCAGTAAACTATTCAACAATAACTGTTTTCCACCTTATTCATCCCTTTTTTTAACTGGCAGATGCATTATGTTTCTGTCTGTAAGACAAAGATAAACATTTATTACTGCAAGAAAAGATTTCCACTTTTGCTGTATTTTTAGCTCTGACCACTGCCATTGGCACTGTAATAACCCTGACCCAACAAATCCTAACACAATGTGTTTTGTACTGTTATGCTTTGGCTCTTAATGTCCCCACAGACCTGTGCATTAAAGACTTGGTCCTCCGCCTGGAGCACAACTGAGAGATGGTGGAACCTTTCCGTGATTGGCCCTTGCGGGAGGAAATGACGTCATTGGAGACACGTCCTTGAAGGTGCTCTGGAATCCCAGCTTCTGCTGTCTTTTTGCTTCTCAGATGCCACAAGGTGACAGACCTCCCGTGCCAGACACGCCTGCCCTATGTACTAGGCTGCTGCGGGCCCAAAGTAATGGGGCCAGTGGATCATGGACTGAAATTTCTGAAACCAGGAACCAAAATAATTCTTCGCTCCTTAATGTTGAGTATCTCAGGCATTTTTGCACAGTGGTAGGAAGGTGACTAACATAGGTACCATGACCTCTTATTTTCCTACCAAGCAGAAAGACTCTGGCAGTGATGACAACTGAACACTGAAGTGCTCTTTGGAGTATTTGAGATAGAGGTGAATAGGTGACAAAATATGGGGTGTCTGTGATGACACTTGCTATGCCAGTTTTCAGACATGGTAATTAACCCTTTCACTGTCAGAAGCATCTTACTTTGGATAAAATAATGTATTTATCCTATTTATCATTCAAAAAGAAGTGGTATGTGGCTTAGTAAGTTTCTTTGTTTAGGAATAAACTTTTCTTAGATCGTTAAATATGTGAGAAATTTGAGTGTATAATATATTCTAATTTATATTAGGTCCTGATCAAAATGAATCGAACACTTCGTTTTGATTTATTAGCAAGTGTGTGTCAATTTCGAATGGTTCTTTAGTTGAGACATGAAACAAGCCCCACAGATGGTGAAACCAGTGAATATGGGTAGACAAAAAAATTCCATTGTGTTATATTCAAGAACAGTTGTACCTGCACAACTCATCTTACTAGTATGTGTGTGACAGGTCTTCAAGATATATATTTAAATTTATACTTCTGAATAACTCCAAGCTCAGATGATAATAAACATGTGCATATTTTATTTACAAATTTGGGCCACAATTGCTGCTAATTTTTCCTTCTAGCATATTGTAGTTTTTCTCCTAGAATATTATATGTTTTGTATACTTAAGAGCAGAAGGGCTGTATCGGTCCTGCTTCACATTTTATAATTTCCACATAGAACAACCCTTCAGAGCAATGTTCACTGATGTCTTTTAAACCAAGGCTGGTGGCGGTAAGTACCATACATGTCATATTCCCATTGACTCTGCGGAGCTAGGTAGATAGAGAAGGAGGTAAACAGTTCACAAGGTCCCAGGGACACTGAGCTTTTACCCTCCGTCCCAGCACTTGGAAGAAGCCCTTGGGCTCTGGGAAGTGTCAGCCTTGTTAGAATCTTGACTGTCTCACTTCTTAAGATGTGGCCTTTGGCAAATTATCTTTTCTAAGCCTGTTTTTTTTTATCTTTAAAGCAAAGTAGTTGGAAGGATTATGTGCTAAAATTCAGTTAAAAGCTAAGCATTATGTCTGGCATGTTGCACACTTTCAATGGTGCATGTCTTG
>RJWM01033888.1:0-20138 GCA_004363535.1 Dasyprocta punctata
AAAAAAAATTTAAAAACACTGATAGTTTGGTCTGCATTTCCCAGACCAGTGAAAGCTTAATAAGACATTAATTTAGGATTTAGGAAAACCAACTTAATTTCTGAGCTGTAAGTCATCCAAAAAGACATATGTGTGCTACCACTTCCTCATCTAGGAGTCCAGGTCCCTCTATTTTTGACATTTCCATCTCAACACATGGTTTTGGGGTTGCTACAGTAGGGGAAGCTTGGGGGGTCATGCATGCTTTGACTGATAAATAATATATGTCAATTTCTGTTCATGTTTTACTGAATAAAACTCATCAGCAAGCCCTTGATAACTGTGAAGTGAGCTTGAAAATATGGGGGCTTCTGTGATGTAATCACTGATATTGTCTCTTCCATAATATTTGAGGGTATATTAATTAATATAAAAATTATGCGTTTGCTCTTGTTGTAAACTATATGCCTAATGCCATGGTGGACGTTAAATATAAAAGTAATAGGGGTTCTGTTTTAAGGTATTTAAGGCCTAACAAAGGATGGAAATCATATAGGGACAAAGAACCTAGTTTGCTTATTTATTTGATTATTTATATATTTATTTTACTATGGAGGGAGCAGAAAAACAACAGCTGTTTTCTAATTGCCTAATTATTCTTCTTCAGATGTTTGGTTAAATATTTCCTTCTCCACAAAAGGGTCCTTGATTATTGTCTTCAATATTGCACAACAATCAAGCCCTCCTTCTCTTTGTTCCAATTAATTTTATGGCAAATTGCTTATTAATATATATGCTACTTGTCTACTGTCTAATTTCCCGCAGCGCATTGTATGCTGAAGGAGGGCAAAACATTTTGTTTTATAACACACTGTTGTTTGCCAATCTCCATAATAATGTCTGAAATATTGGAGCCTTTATAAGTATATATTAAATTATAAAATCGAAGGAAATTATCAAAATATAGATAAGAACTGCTAAACTATGTGATTTTAGGGGACAGCATTACATTTAAAGGCATGAGTGGTGGGTGGGGAAGGTGATGGATAAACTGGATATCAGACTTGCTAATGTCCACAGAGGTTTTCTGGGAAGAAAGAGTACGTCAAAGCACCGTGCTGCCATCAAAGTAAGTGACTGGTTGGCTAAGAGCAGGGAAGATGAATCTGAGCTGAGGATAATTATGCTGTACCCTTCATAAGCACCTAATGTGACCACTATCTCTGAAGTATGACATGAAGTTACGTCCTCAGAATTTTCAACAGACTCCCCAAAGTCCCCAAGATGATGGCATTTCTGAAATGACATACAACCTTCTGTATTGCAGAGTATAAATTCTCCGAGTACTCAGGAGAGGACCAGTAAGCTCAGGGCTGAGCAGTAGGTTATGAAGATGGTTTTGTTTCTAGCGTTATTTTGTTTGCTTGTTTGTTTTTTGACAGACCTCAACCAGCCAGGTAAAGTAGAACAAGAACATACTGAAAACTTGGTTGGAAACCTAACAACCCTCACTACAAATGTCATCTCCTTTCCTCACCATTTTTCTCACTGTTTATAAGGCACAGGTAGCATCCTCAAGATAATTTTATTCAGGGATTAATAGAATTTGCCAAAAGTTAATTAATTGAATGTCCAAAGTGTAAAGCAAATGATTGGTTGAAAATATAAATATACCAACTGCAATGTGTAATGGGAATGTATAGCAGTGCTATCAGTTCTTAATAAATGACTCTGCTTTTTGCAATCAGAGCATAGTAGTCACTCAGAAAACTTTCATTGCCTGAAATTTTAAGTCAAAAGATACAGGCAAAAATATCACTGTTATTGTCTCCTTTAAAAGTAATCTTCCAAAATCAGAAGGCTGAAAAGTATCATTCCATAAGACGGTCACATGCATTCAAGACTACCAAGTGATATGTTTACTTTTTGCTTCAGACATATTGTTCAGAGACAGCAGCTGTGCATTAACTGGTTTCCTTTTTACACTAGGATTCAATGCCCTTTGTGTAAGATGTAGAAGCTAATTGGCAGCTAACTCATTTTGATGACAACTTTGGTGTACTTGAGGGACATATTTCCATAAATGGCCATATTTTTGATAGATTTGACCATGACTGGTTTGCTGATAGATTGCTATTATGCTGCAGCAGGATTCACTGCCTCCGCCCTGCGTGGATGGTGGGACCGAAGCTCACGCTCTCTCACTTCTTAACAACGATGGTAATAACAGTGCATATGCAGTGTGTGTTTCTGCAGCACAGCAAGGAGAGAAGAAGCCTAGGAGAGCCCACGCAGCCATCAGAGCATTTACTGTGAAACTAGAACAAAGTGCTATAATTTCAAAGATGCTGTTAAAGACATCTTGCCTTACAGAGAAGCACTGAAGAACAAATCTATTAGACATGAACTTGTGTTAGATCTAGTAGGAGCTTCTCTCTAACAGAGGTCACTAATGTTCTTTTCAGCCGCTTTATGCCTGAAAGCAGTTACAACAGTGTTGCTAAATCCCAAGGAAGTAGGTTCCCAGTGGATTCATAGATCCTATTCTGTACACACTCAACTACTTTCATTTCTAATTCTAATATTTATTAGACACAGCAGAGAATCACTATCATTTTCAGGGCCTCCATTCTGTCATCTTTGAATTTGTGAAATATGAAATGTGGGTTCCCAATTAAATTCCCCTTTAACAATTCTGAAGTCCCAGGCAGCATGTGTGATGAAGGAAAGATGAAAGATGTAGGGAAATTCTGGGGTTCCAAGGTGCTTGGGGGTCAATGGTGAGGGAATCTGGGCCACTCTAGGAATTTCTACAGTGCTAATCATGCAGGACTCTCTAATTTCAGGAGAAAACGTGATAGGATCTCTAAATAGTGCCCTGGTCCAGGCTCCCCAGGGAGAGGAACCTATGAAAAGTAAATGTGTTTACAGAAATTCATCATTCAATTCTTCCTGTCAATAAATAAAACATTATGATGATAAATAGAATTTACACTATTAAAGTTTACTCCATAAAACCTCAAAAAAGCAGTTACTGTGGTTAGAAACCTTAACTAAACAATGCACAGCCGGGCTGCCTGTCTCCTTAGGAAAGGCCAGAGGACAGGACTTGATCTTTCTCAGTAGCCAGGGCTCCTCCATATGAGCACCCCCTGGTGTGTGTGGTGGTGACACAGCTGGGGTACCAGCCAGGCAATACCATTCAGGAAGACATCAAAACTGAGATTGAAGAATTCTTTACCTCCACCCCATTTTTACAAATTCCAGCTATGCATGTTCTGTGCATGTAATTGAGAGGGGATTTCACATTTGTCTTAGACTTTCCGAAAGGTCCATGTCAAAATTTTCAGAAAACACTGAGCTACCCCAAGTGACATAGGTAGCTATGATTGTGTGACTAAAAATATGTGCTAAGAAGCTTATATCATTTTTACCATCCTACACATTTCCACACAGGAAATTCACAGCAGACTATTTCAAAAACATACCGATTTGGAACTACAGGAGCAATTATCATCCTTGCCAGTTTGAAGAACTATTCAGCTAAGGAAACTGAATTGTGTGGGGGTTAATTAACTAGGTAAAATCCACATGTCCACTTTCCATGATCTTACGCCTCCCTTAGTTCCCTTGAGATTTTTCATGATGCAGATTCGCTTCCTGGGGTGTCATCGTTCACCCTGAAGCTTGGCTTGGCCATTGTTCTGAATAACCTAAACTGTGCAATAAACTTTCCTGAGCAGAGAGGCACAAAGTCATATCTGAACCTGACATTTGAGGTTTTATTATTTTAATTCAATTATAACATAACTAGGAAGAATGATATTAATTAGAAACATAAAATGTTAAAGTAATTAATAACTCTGAACACATGTCAGCCCCCTGAAAGCGCAGAGTCCACCGTGAGTCATTCGTGCTCCCCACCAGACCCTCAATCTTGGTGACTATATTCCACTAAATTCCAAAACTGCAAACACAACACTTACTCACGGCATGATTTATTACCACAAACTCAACTCTGCTGAGCCCCTCTAGTTCATTATTGATAAGGTTTTTGTGAGGTCGCCATCAAATGTCAACAAGATACAAGATTCTAGAGTAAAAAAACAAAAACAAAACAAAAAACAACAACAAAATCTTGCTTCTGGGGGGAAAAGTAATTCTTTTTCTAAAATATTTGAAGAAAAATTACATTGACAGTTTGATGTGTAAAGTGTGACTTTTTAATAAGATTTTTTGATCCAAATAAAGTATTTTGTCACCATACTGGGACATTGCTTTTGATAAGCAGCTACCTATTTTCTAGTAGAATTCTAGTTTGTTTGTTTTTTTTCCCCATTATTGTGTTGTTGTTCTTTTTCTCATCCCTCATACTGGGAGATGTTGGACACGTGACTGAAAATTTTCCAGGGATCTAGGAAAGATTTATATAACTGGGAGGGCCACAGTTACACCATGTCTTAAATGAGAGGTTGGTTTTGCAAGGGAGAACTTACATGATACTCATTAATGTTCAGGTGGGTTTTAAGAAGTATACCTAGTTGAAAATTATTCTGAGTTTATTGAGAAGTTATTATAGACTCAGTATTTTGATTTTAGTGCAAATAAAAAGCATTTACCTCCAGAGTTTTGTGTTCATAAGCTTACAGTCTACTTGAAAAAAATCAAATAGGAATATTTACATTTATCACTCAGTAGGACCTTTTGCTAAGAATGGGGGGACAGGGGTACTCAGGGAAGATTTTCTGAAAGAGATGAAGATTCAAGTCCACCGGGAGGATGAGTAATATAGCAGAAGGGAGGCACACAGTCTAGTCTAGTGGACAAAGCACAGACATGGGAGTAAACACCTCAGGGAAGAGGAAGAAGACAGAAATATAAAGGTAAAATGCCACCAATACAAAGGATAAATTTCTGAGTTATTTAAAATCATGAGCTGAGATGAAGATATTTGTCTGTGACAGTCTGCTCCATAATTGGTACAAACTGGAAGCTGAAGTCCACATGATGAATAGATGAGTGAATTTTTGGATAGAAAGACAGCTGCATTTTTCATCTTGGTTTGTTTGACTTCAACCTTTCCTTATATCTTTATTACTGCATGTGCATAACCTTAAGATCTCTGATTTGGTAAAGAAAATCATTCCCTACATCTGTCAGATATGACATCAAAAATTCTAGCTTTTCTACTTATCAGATGGCTGACCTTGTGTAATTCATTGTATCAACAACCTAACCCTTAGTTTTAAACCTTATAATATAAAGATAATTTTTATTAATGCTACCATTTTATTGTGAATACTAAACAAGAGGGGATTGGCAGTTACTCTAATGATTGACAAATTACAATTTAATATTGAATTTAGACATATTAAGAAAATGTTATTAGAAACAATGTTCACAAGTGACTTTTGTTGATAGATGTATATTATTTTGAACTGTATGGATTCCTGTCTATGGGAAGAGTTAGTAGAGGATTCTGATAGACACCAGTGAATACAAAGGAAGTTATGCTCTGAATTCTTAAGCTCCAGAGGCACCAGTGCTGGGCTAAAGTTTTGATCATCATCTGTAAATATAAGGAACAAAAAGAAAGATCATCTAATCTTCTTGCCTTGGTAATCCTCCTTTTATCTTATATTTCTTTTTAAAAAACCTGGAGCACAATATCATGTCCTAAGCATTTATCATGGGCTTTACCATTGGAAATGATACTACTGCCTTAGTCTGGCATCTACTTCTGTTGATGCAGCCTTGCTAAATAGTTTGGAATGACTGGCTTAGTGAAATCTAAGAACATTCTAGACTCACTGGAGAACACACAGCTTTCAGAGTTCCTTGAGTGTTTTACTTTGTGGCACATTCTGTTGCGTACAAGTCCCCATTCTTCACTGGCTTGATAACTCCTGCAGGTAAGTTCTTATTACTCATGGGAGACATTATGTCACTAGAGTAATGGCTTCTATGAGCGAGTCCTTCCTTCCTTTCTATTCCTTGCAATGCTCAATGAGTTCATACTCATCTGTATGACTGTCTGGTTGTTGAATTTTTTGAAATGTTGAACTATCATTTCACAATGAAATTAAGGACCTATGCAGAATCTATACAGAACTTGTCTATAGAATTTATTCTACATACACCTTTTGGTGACAATTCTATGTGTAATGTTAGGTATCTGATGACTACATAGTTATAGTATAGCTTCATGAAGAGGAAGTTGGTGAGAAAACAGGGATAGGAACAAAGTTACTACAGAACAGAGACTACACAAACCCACTGTCAGTGTCAGAGGAGAGCAACCAATGAAGAAGAAACTGAGGAAAGGAAGAACTTTCTGAAAGCTAAGAACTATGCCTCATTTTCCTATACTTTTAATCATCTCTCTGTCCTTTTCTCTGTCTCTCTCTCATCTATCATCTGTCTCCATCTGCCTATTATCTATCAATCACCTAACATCTATTAACTCTGTCATTTGTCTGTCTACCTATCTATCTATCTATCCCTCTATCTGGGCAAATGCCACGACACCAGTCTGAGACCAAAGACCCGAGAACCATATCTGATAGTTTAGTTCCTACCCAAATGGCAGCCAGTCAAAGATCTAGAAAGAACAAATGCATCCGTTTAAGTCTGAAGGTATGAAGTAATGTATCAGCTCAAGAATTCCAGCAGAAGAAATTCCCTCTCCCATGCAGGAAGGTCAGGTTTGGGCTCAGTTTGAATCCCACTGACCAGAGAGGGTGTGCTTCACTGGATCACACAGGAGCACCCGCATCCACACACCCAGAGCCGTGCCTGGGCAGATGTCAGCATAGCCTGTGAACTGGCCAAGTGGACACCTAAAATGAACCAGTAGACCTGCAAAGAGTAGGGAACACCTGGCAATCAATGCTGCAAATATGGGGGGAGGAATAAATGTCACCCCTCAGCATGCTTTGCATGCCAGGACCTTGAGTAATGTCTGGCTGGGTTCACCTGCGAAAGGCCTCTTCCCTAAAGCCCACATTTTATTCTACCTATTCCTTCCCAAGTGAGTCCTGGATATGCGGCTTTAGTCTAATTTTCTCATCTGTTGTCTTATTAATCTTTTGCTTACCGCTCAGGGCCTATCGGGAGGCTCCAGTGGAGATGACAAAACCAGCCTCAGCAGCAGCTCATTAAAGGCCAAAGAGAAACGTCCACGAAGTGTAGCACAGGCTGAGTCTTGAGGCTGTCATCCGTCGGCCTCCGCATCTGACCTCCGCTGCTGCGTGGACCTGGCTCGCACTAGAGGCAGAGCGATGATGAAAGGAAGCTGCAAATCCATGTCTGAGCCCATCGTCATCATCCGGGCTCCTTTGCCAAAGCTCTTTCATTCACTATTAGCAAAATGAAAGATGAAAGAACAGCTTCCTGAACCTGCTTGAAATGCTTCCTCCAGAGACACGGGAGGCTAACACAGATGGTAGGGAGGCAAAATGTGGCTGAACAAGCTAAAAATCTGATCTCCATGTTGCTGTCTAGTTGATTTGACTGATTTCTGAATTTGCCAAATTACCACCTGAGTGCCGCAGATACTTCACCCTCCCACGTGAAGTCCTTTTCTCTTTAATATATGATTGCTATTAAAATGAATCCTTCACACCATCTAACACAAGACCTTGTTCAAAACTGAGATGTGATACCACACCTGCTAGGAAGTGGGCAATGGAAAGAATGATATTAACTACGCCTACTTAGTCTAATCCCTTTCTAAAAATTTGTTATGTATTTGAAAATATGTAGTAACTTTGTTGCATATGAATCACTCCCATCCCACTGTCCGCAGTGTGAGCCCCACCAGGGCAGGAATGCCATCTCTCTTAGCTGTGTTTACATTATTAGGATCTATAACAACTTAGGAAGCAATGTAGGTTTTCAGGAAATATATTTTGAATTTGTTGGCCAAAATCACATAACAATTGGGAAAATATCTATTAGTACTTGAAACCAGGGAAAAATGTAAAGTGCAAGCAGGCGTAGGTTGAGAAAGAAATGGACTGACTTTACAGTGTCCACAAGCAAGGAAAGTGATGTTCTAGGAGTAGAGGAACTGGACCACATATTTTCCCTTCACACACTCAGGATTTAAGTGGCAGAGTTGGAAGACAAGTTGGAGTCATAACACAGTGATGGGGAGATCTTCAACTGACAATTTACAGAAGTTGATCAGATGTGTGATGATCCTCGCTCACAGGTAACATTCAGAAGGCGTGATATGGATCGCAGAGTGATGCCTTTTGATGATACGATTCACTCACACAAAGGGGAGAGAACAGCAGAAAGTGTCCTCGATGGAGGGAAATTGCTCACCGGTTCCTCCCGCGAACTGGAATGTTAATGTCTTGAATACATTCTTGGTGATCCTAGGTTTAATTTTAGGACTAATGCCAGATAACATAAGTTAAGCAAATAAAATGAAGAGGAAAAACTGAAGCTATGTCAGAAACATTAGTAAGCAGGGGACAGATGTCTGACAGGAAGTATAGGGGTTCAAGGTCGAGGACCTAAGTGAATAGGGTTCCATCACAAGGAGAAAGCACTCCTTGACTCAGTTTGGAGAGAATAAAGAGAGTTACAAAGACATGCCAGATTTTATCTTGGTTGGAGAAAAGAACTATTTAGAGAATTTTTTCATAAAACCTTTGCTCTTCTTCAAGAAATAAAAGCAGCCGGGCGTGGTGGCGCACACCTTTAATCCCAGCGCTCGGGAGGCTAAGGTAGGAGGAACCTTGTGAGTTCAAGGCCGGCTTGGGCTACAACGTGAGCGCAAGGCTGGCCTGAGCTACATAGTGCGACCCTGCCTCAAAAAACCAGGGCTGGGAGTTTGGCTCAGTGGCTTAAGTGCCTGTCTGGCAGGTGTGAGGCTGTGAGTTCGATCTCTGGTGCCGGAAAAAAAAAAAAAAAGAAAGAAAGAAAAGCAAATTTTTCTGATAAGAATAGCAGGATATCCTGGGGTAACAAGTTTAAGTAAATATTTATACCTTAAAATAGCAAGAGAGGCCGGGGAGATTAGCTCAGGGGCACAAGCGCCTGTCTGGCAAGTGCAAAGTCGTCAGTTCGATCACCGGTACCATAAATAAATAAATAAATAAATAAAGTATAAAATAAAATAGCAATAGAGAAAAATCAAAGCAGTCCTACCTAGGAAGAAAAAATAGTCTTGAGGCTCCAGCAAAGGTCAGTGGACCCCACAGACATAATGGTATTTCAATCAAAAGCCCTCAGCCAGCCAAGTATGCAGATAGAAAATTCACACAGAGGGTGTCAGCATCGAAGACGGCTCTGCCAGGACTTCCTAGCAGATGGCTGACAGCAAACTAAAGGGAAAGAATATTTCAGATGTGTCCCTCATTTCAGGAAGTGGCTCAGCCATTTCCTCAGGACTTTCCACTTCCGAGCTGTCACAGCAGTGACTTTCTCCAAGCCCAGTCAGCCCTCAAAGTCTCTTGGCACCTCACCCTCTAGCTAATGCATGCTACGTCCCTTCCCATATGAATGCGCCGACCTCCTCCTCCGCCATGCCTCCTCCCCAGTGCTGCAGCCCTTGCTTAGATGTATCGTGAAGCACTTTTCTAAAAATAAATTGCAAATAATTCCATGTTACAAATGATGACACAGTGACTGACACATGGGACCACTGTCACTCACCTTCGCTGGTGTCAGCCCGTCCGTCCCCTTCTCCTGAAGGCCATCACGCCCACCGCTGGCCTCCACTTCACAGCAGCAGTGAACTTCTACTTATGCAGTGTGAGTCACTCTCCCCTTTGTCAAGATTTGGTGGCATTTCCATATTTTTAAGCTTACTTTATGGTAGTTATGTGTTTAAATAATTTCACCAATGGATTGTGGTCACATTAATAATAGGGATTCTGAGACACGTTTTTTATTTTTCTACAGTCAGGACCCAAGTATTATGAGGCAGAGAGGAGTTACTTCCAGAAGACAAGGATCAGCGGACCTGCCAGTCAGGGACAAGGTTGGTCTGAACAGGGAAAAGGCACAAGAGGACACACAGGAGGCAGACAGGCAAAGACGAGACTGTGCAGCTTGGAAAATAACGAGACCTGCCTCTGTAGAGAAGCTCAGAGAATAAGGACAGATATGCATGAAAATGTCACATAACTCAGATCATAGGAAACTTTAAAGCTAGATAATGGAGATTAGCTGAGACGTTGAAAATGAGATTAAACTCATCTCCATGATTAAAATATTCTCATTCATTTATCTTAAAATAATATTGGCTTAGGAGATGAAATTACTTGATATCATCAGATTGCAATGCTTACCACTTTATCCTTTTCTGTGACCACATGTGAAATAAAACAAAACAGAAAAAAACCAATATTTTCTTCATTTGCTTAACTGAACTCTAAAGGAATTAATTTTCTAAGCATTGAGAAAATCTAAAATAAATACTCCCATTGCTAAGCAGGTATTTCCAAATAATAGACACAAAAGGGTACTGTTCCATATGATTCTAGTCCTTGAAAGCACAAGATCACAAGAATCTCTGTTGCTGGAAGTCAAGGTTGTGGTTACACTTGGATGCCATGAGGGCTAAAAGGGATCAAAGGAGAGCACCTTAGCTTTGGAGTATTTTCCTTATTCTGGGATAGGGTGCAGTTTGTGAATGTTCCTCCACTTGTCTTCTTCAGAAGACATATTACTTAATGCAAACATTTAAAAATTTCATATGTGAGACTGAGAGAAAATATTTGCAAAAATATTATATATGAATATATATATATATATATATATATATACATATATGCAGTCTGCCTATAAAAACAGCTCCAAGAAATTCACACATAAAAGATAACCCAGGAGGAAAATAGACAAAGAATGTTAATAGGCAAATTACAGAAGAAACACATATGTTTAGAGTAACTGCTAATGCGGAAATGGTAAATTCACACGATGATTAGCTATTGCTTTCAACCCAACAGAGAAGGTAATGTTAAGATAAATAATAGCATATGCTGTTTTTAATGAGTGCATACTATAAGACAACACTTTTCCACATGCCCAGTTTCCTAAAATCCTCACCTAATTGGTGATACCAATCCTTCTCCATTTTATAGACATATTGGTAATTATCTCATAGTAAGTAGCGAAGTTAGGCTTCGAATCAGATCGCCTGACTTTCAGACTAGTTATTTTACTGTTGTTTCAGCTACAGTTCTGCACGTTAGTAATGAACATCCTTTTTCTTCCCAGCCACTGATCCATATCACAGGAGGAGGATGGAAATACAAGAACGGAAGTGCTCTAGTCAGGCATGGTGGTGCACACCTGAAATTCCAGCTCCTGTGGAAGTTGAGGTAGGGAGCATCTAAAGCTTGAGGCCAGCCTTGGCAATTTAGTGAGACCCTATCTCCAAATTTTACAAATTATATATATATATATATATATGTATATGAACTGGGGGCTGGGAATATAGTTCAGTGGTAGAATGTTCAATGTGTGTGAGGTCTGGGTTCAATTTCCAAGACTGAATATATAATCTATAATGCTGGATACTAAATTAAATTTACATTTAATATATTTCCTTATAGGGAATTGAGCCTAGCTACCTTAAAGCTATCTTAAAGGCAATCCTGCCAATCTATTTTTTTAAGCATTAAGTACCAATCCACTGAAAATGAAAACTAGGCACCTAGAAGTCCACAGTGCAATGACACTGAGTTCATGCAATTGTGCAGTGCAGATAGAGCAAACGTAAGGATGAGGTAAAAGAACGAAGATTAATGACAACTACCTAGAGTGTGTGGGGATATAACCAAAATTCAGGAATAGTATGTGTTTTAAGAGAATACATAAAAAGAAATTAAAACAATATCAATTTTATCATTGTTCACTGAATACATTCAAGAAACAAGGTCACTTATGTGAAATTACAGTTACTTTTAGATATCTACTAGAAGAAAGGCTTCAAACCCTCGAAATTATCAGAACTCATATAAGCGTAAAAAGTAAAGTGAAGAAAATCACCACATTGAGAAATTTAACCAAGTGTATGAAAATACCATTTAAAAAGTAAGCCCAAATATTCGTATACAAGTGTATGCGTAGATTGGCTAAGGCCGCCAGCTGAAAGAAGCCTTGCCAGGTGGGCTGCAAATCAAAATCACCTCTAGGGGGCAAAAGGTGCTTTACCAACTCAGTGTATTTAAAAACTTTCACAAAAGCTCAGAGTAGTTTGTTTTTTAGTTTGTGAAAGTTTTCAGCTCCAGTGGGTTGGTAGAGTGCACTCAGCCCCGTAGGCAGAAGCATCCGACAAGCACTGGAACTGAAGGAGTAGGGTCAATCATGGGCCTCTTCCTCTCCTTCCTGAAACACACACAGAGTTTATGCAAGAATACGACTGAGGCACAGTCCAGAGTCTGATTTGGAGACATTATATTGTGGCCGTGACTTGGTTTTCTCCTTAATACCTAAATTTAATTTACCTATCCACAGAGGCATCTGGAGAAGCCCAGACCTTGTAAGAACCATGAGCCTTGCGCCTACCACATAATAAAAAGTTAAGGGATCCTTTATGCTGCTCCATGTGTAGCTTGGAGCAGTGTGAAAAATGGAGGAAGAGTTAAGAGACAGGCAGTAAAAGACACAGGGAAAAGTAGGCACGTACCCGCTGTTGAGCGCCAAGAGACCACTGAAGTCTCCTAACCAAGGTTTTCAGTGAGTAACATGATCATTTATTGATAACGAGCATTAGAAAAGGGCTAAACAAATTTTATTTTATTTTATTTATTTATTTATTTTGTGTGTGTGTGTGTGTGTGTGTGGCACTGGGGATTGAACTCACAACCTCACACCTGCCAGACAGGCACTTAAGCCACTGAGCCAAACTCCCGGCCCTAGTTTTTTGAGGCAGGGTCGCACTATGTAGCTCAGGCCAGCCTTGTGCTCGCGTTGTAGCCCAAGCTGGCCTCGAACTCACAACGCTCCTCCTACCTCAGCCTCCTGAGTGCTGGGATTAAAGGCATGTGCCATCATGTCCGGCTTTGGGCTAAACAAATTTTAGAGAAAGACTGTGAGTTTTGTTTTATACACACTGTACTTGTGATGCCCTACCTGATCACTGGGTACATAAGTTTACAACTCAAAATAGAAGATTTGATCCCCCCCCCCACTGTTTCACACTGTGGATTTTTTTATTAGTCATTTACTATGTATAAGATTAAAAGGTCATTTCTTCCTATGTTATTTCTTTGCAGTGTAGTGTTTATCAATTCTTGCTATCTTTCCTATTTTTTCACAGTCTTCTCATTCCTGTCTACTCTTAGGTTTACATTTCCCGTCTTTTCTGTATCTAAAATGGAATATTTTATGATTTTAGCTAAATTTCATGACTAGGAGTTTTTATTATCTCTGGTTTTGGGTTTTACTTTTGTTTCTTTTTCCTGTAATTCTTTTTCAAGCTTGTCTCACAGGTAGAATAGTTCCCTGAGTTACCCTTATATGGGAATATCTTAGAACTTCTGAATATGACCAAAAATTTGTCCTTTAATATTTTTGCATGTAATATTTTCCTCTAAAATTGTAGATATTGGCCCATCAGTCAAAATCTAATACTATTGTTGAGCATTAGAAAGTGATTTTATTTTTATTTTATTTAAAGACAGACTTGATTTTTTCTACTTTGATCACTGAAAATAAAATTCCACTCATGGAATTATAAGTTAATGATGGCCTTTGTGAGGTATAAATTTCCTCTACAACAGGTATACTTCATTTTATTTGTTAAAATCAGGCTCAGCTGCAATTATCACCAAGACTCAAAAAGTCATATTTTATCATAATATTTTCCTCCCATGTTTAAGAAATCTATTAAGTAGCTATTATGCCAATATTCCAGACAACATATGGAGAAATGCAGGAAAATGAGCAAACTCAGCTCCTTGAAGGATATTTTCTGAAATTTATGAACACTTTTCTCAGTCACACCTCATTGGTCAAAACTTAGTCACATGGTTACAGCGGACCAAAACAGCAGCAGGGAAACACTGCCTGTAGTAGCCTCTTTCAAACCGTTTGTCTGTTTTTCTGTGCCTGAACTGAATTCTCTTGGTCACTTTTTCATCACATGCTTGCTTACTTCACTGAGCTGTCATCTGAGGATAATCCACTTTCTGTCTTTCCAGTATGCTAAAGGGCCTGGATAGAATTCGATGGGAAAAGATGGGAGAAAGAACTCTACTAAGCAGATGTATAGTCTATCTTGGAAGCGGTGGACCTTGGACTACCTTTTGAGGTCAGTTATCCTACCCAGGAATTCAACCTATTCCCATTTGGTAATACCTTTGGGTCTCAATACAAATAAGACCCACCGTTTCCATCAAAGAAAACCAGTTATCCATTGCTCTTTGTTCTCACGCTAACACTCTAAGAGTCATCTCTACCACGCTACTGCAAAGCAGAAAAAGAGAAATATATGAAATCCTGTGGAGAAAGACCATCTTTCTCATTTTGTAATAATTTACCTTAAGAGCTAGGGGAACTTCCCAATGGCTCTCAAGAAATGTGTGGAATCTATGTGAGAAAACAGGGCAACCTGAGATCCTTAAGGGGAAGCCTTGAATAAAGAAGAGAGATAGAGCATTAATAATTAACATTGCAAAATTTGCTTCAAAAAAGACAGTAAGAAGAAAAGAGAGAAAGAAATAAAACATCTCTAAATATTAACTTACAGATACAATGCAAACCAATTTTCCCCATACAATTTTGCTTAATACACATAAAAAAATCTAATTATATGAATGGTTTGTATGGAAGAATTAATCTATAAAGGGTTGTGCATTACTTTTCAAATTAAGTAATGATAATAGTATATTTTTTTCTGCAAATAATAATACACTTTAAAGCTACCATAACTAAAGCAAGTGGTGTGAGTCCAAGAAAACTTAGAAGCATTAGAGCCATATGGTGGAGAATCCAAAGGAAAATATACACAAACATTGAATATAGTCAAGTCAACTTTAAAATTTAGATATAAAAATCACATAGAGGAGCATACCCAGTGTGGAGGCACACGCCTTTAATCCCAGCACTCAGGAGGCTGAGGTAGGAGGAACGCTGTGAGTTCGAGGCCAGATAAGGCTACAACACGAGCGCAAGACCAGTTTGAGCTACATAGTGCGACCTTGCCTCAAAAAACTAGGGCTGGGAGTTTGGCTCAGTGGCTTAAGTGCCTGTCTGGCAGGCTCTAGGTTGTGAGTTTGATCCCCGGTGCTGCAATAAATAAATAAATAAATTAATTAATTAAAATAAATAAATAAATAAAAATCATATAGAGGAGGAGAAAAAGTTATGTAAAAAAAAGCTACATAAGGTTACTAATCCTTATCTGACGCCAAAAAAAGTGTAAAAGAAAACATATACAACATGTGAACTTCAAAAATTTGAACCACTATACATTAGCAAAAATTAAAATTGCGTAGATTCTTGCAACATTTTTCTTGATAAGCAAATTATTTTTGAGCAAAATATCATAGCAGAAATATTGATATATTGATTAATATTTTGTACACAAATCAATGTTTACAAAATTAAAATGGAAATAAGCAACACATAACACTTCAACACATGAACAAGAAAAATAAGATTATTACAAAACAGACCGTTAGAAAAGTTTATAAAATGATGCAACATTAAAACATTAAAATATGATGCTGACAATAAAGAGCAAACAGAAGCAATTTTCAAAAACAAAAATCATGCACATGCAATTTAAAAAATAATGCAATGAGAAACAAATATTCACATGTCATATTGTCAGAGTCTTTTAAAGATGCATAATGATACCTAGTTTGGCCAGGGTAATAGTAAAATAAAGGTGTAAACTGGGATGTCTTTTCTGGATGGCATTCACTTTTGATTTGTTATCTTTCGTTCCAGAAATTTCTCTGACAAGATTAGCTGAGGAAATATATTTGGATGAGAAACATATTAGTAGTAAACCAAGTTAAGAATCATTAACAAGTGATATACTAACTGAGTTTGAAAACTGAACATATTGACATCATTATTTTAAACTTTAAAGGTTATTTGACATTAGAGTAAACATACAGAAATTAAATAAAACTACTGAACATTCTTTCTTCTTTTGTTGCTTAACTGGAATTATGAAATTATTTCCTGAAGACAAAATATCTTTGGACCTTGCATTTTCATGTAGCTATTACTGTAGCTTTCCTAAAACTTGTATTTTGAATCTTGGTTAGATCCTACCTTCTCAATATGTATAGATTTTAGATGTTCCTGTAATAATATGTAAAATTCAAATAACTGTAAAATAAAGAAAAAAATCTCTGAAGTGGGCATCCTGAAGGGAAGTGGGTATGTTAAAAAGAGTTAGCACCAGGGATCCATGTTGTATTGAAACTGTGAAGCATTTTGATTGTGGAAACAGATACGCAAGCAAACACAGGTGATAAAATTATAGAAAACTTTACACTCCCACTCCAAACACACACATGCATATACAGGCAAAAGTAAAACTGGGGGACATGGGTATGATGATAGATTGCATCAGGCAAAGTTTTGGATTTGATGTTATACTGTGATTTTTTAAATGTTAGCCTTGGAGGAAACTGGGCAGTGTGCCAGGGGTTATTTTTTCTTGCAGCTGAATATAAATCTACAATTGCCACAAAAAAAATCTCCAAAAAGTATGTGAAAGTTAAAATAGACCCTTAAAACTTAAAAAAAGCAATAATATAGAAAAACTTGAGGTTCCAGATCCAAAAAATTCCTAGATCAGTCTTCCAAAGTAACTTGTTACCTACTATACTTGCACATTGGAACCTTTGACTACAACCATAATGACTATTGTGAGAAATAGAATTAGAAGAAAGGACAAGCTGAAATAAAGTAAAACTTGTATGAAAGTTGCTTCTTCAAGATGATATTTAGCCCCAGTGATCTATTATATTTCATGAAATCAACGAAATTAATTAATAGTCTACAAATAAAACAGTGTTTCGCTTGTTAGACAGGAACCATGAATATAAACTTAAAACTCAATGTTTATGTTGAAAATATAGTAGTAAGTGAGAAAAGAACATTCTTAGAGACAACAGTAAGATATTTTGTGAGAAACACACCCATGCATGTTTGTACAAAAGAAAGTGTTTCTATGGCATTACGATCTTTCTCTGAAAATTCATGCTTTGTTGGACAGGGCAAGAAAGATTCTGTTTCCTCAATACAATGAAGATTTTCGTATGACAAAGAATGCCATCCAGGGCATGTACCCTGTGCTTGCTCTAGCTGTCAGTTTTGTCTATCAACTCAACTGACTTCTCAAAACATTCACTTGCCCTCATTTAATTTCTAATTCCAATCCAGTTATTTCTAAAAACTCGACCCAAGTACAGGCAAAAGTACAGCCTTAGATTGACAGAGTTCCCTTTAAAGTACTTCAGAACACATACACATGATTGTCCCTTATAACCCGTACTAGAAGAAAGCGGAAGAAAAACCATTTTGCTCAGTCAATAAAATGCTACTGATTTAGCATGTGCTTCAATTTGTTTTAAAAGTTTGTTATTTTTTCTTCCTCCATTTCTTCCCTACTTCTCTCCTTCCTTCCCTCCTTCATTCCTTGTCTCCTTCTCTCCTTCTTTCCATTTTCTTCCCGTTATTACTCATCAGTATCTCCTTTCTTATGAACTCTAGCTCAGCCAAAAATGCCTACCACCTTATTGGAGGAGGTGCGATGCACCAACTGCAACTACATATTTTAGCACAATGTGTGCCTCACTAAACTGTCCTAGAAGAATATAAATGAAGCAAACGACTGCACAATGTTTATAGTTTTACCTAAAACGTTTACTAAATACACTAAAACTGGTGTCCTACATGGTTTCAGATACCATATCTAGGTTTTAGAGATCACAGCCCACCTTTCTAGCCATAGAAACTTGAACTCACCTCTGCTTCTCATTCCAAAAATATCCACGGGCTGGGGTGCTTCTCTCAGCCCACGCAAGTGGTTCGCATTTCTCAAGGCTCAGCCTCCCACACTGGCTTTCCCTCAGCCAATGCTCCTGCCAAGAAGCAGTCTACACAGTTCTGCCAGGATTTCTCAGCTGTGCAGCCCAAGGCACCCTAGTTGCAGTTTCTTGCTCTCATCCCAATGTGGAGCAGACCACGTCCATAGGACTTTCCTACAGGACCAAAAGAGGTCACCACCTGGTCTACATAGGCGTTCAACTACTTTGCATAAATCTACTGAGACCGCAATGTGTATATTTTGTGCTATCAGAACTATTTAAATTTTCTAGAGGAACAGAAAAGAGGTTTATGTGTCCACTGTGAAGTTACAGTCAAATTGAGTTGCTTTAAAACTGCACAGTCTATTGATAATACCAAGATTAGCAATCAAATGGTTAACTTGAATTTAATGTTATGAATACTAACTGGAAATCGGCATGGGACCAATTAGAAATACTGAAGAATTAAAACAAATCAATTTCATTGAGTTTACTTCAGATCATATGGCTGACAGCTAAGTGCTTTGTGGTTGATTTCTCTCTCTCTGTTAACCTAACCAGTGGATCGGTTTTCACCAACCTCAGCACCCAGAGCAGTGGCTGACAGGTCCTGTGGGCAGGAACGCCAGAAAACACATTTCAGGGAGAATGAGTGGTAGGAAGTCATCACTACGCCCTGTGGAAATGGTAGATGCGATTCCTGCTTCAATTAATAATTCAGCACAGTTTATAGCTTTAGCATGTGATAATTATTTAGACACTGAAGCACAGGAACTTTTTAAAATCCCAAATTAGCAAACATAGGTAAGCATATTCATAAATACCATCACAGATTTTTAGTGGCAAACAAACTTACATATAGTTCTTCTCTTAGGATAAAATGTTTTTATCTACTGTGGGTCCTATAAGTCTTCAGAAATAAAATTTTGTGATATTTTTGTCACTGGTAGCATTAACGATGGAATTATTTATATTCACTCAGTGACCTTTTTGATTGATATCCATATACAAATAGAGTTTATAGAAATATCATATGACAATAGTAAAAATAATACAGTTGCCTTTATGGTGTATGTACTCTATGTTAGTTATATCTTGACATCACTTTACTTCAAACATAATCAACAAGGAAAAAAAAAGAAGGGGACCCTAGAGTTTGACAGCACTGCATTCAGATATGGTTTTCATCAATCGTCCCTAAAATAAACTGACCTTTAAGTTCACACTAGCTATATTTTGTGAAGGTGGACCTTACAGACACAAAACAGGAAAAGACAAGACTCCAGGATACACTAGCTTCTTTGGTCTGAGTTGAGGCCTTAATGTTTCTATACTTCAGTATTCTTCACTTCAAAATGTGAATGACAATAACATATGCTTCAAAGAACTGCTGCCTAGATGATGTAAGAAATGTGATTCTCACGATGCCCAGTTCAAACAAATGTTTGCTGAAACCGCATGTTGTATTATTACCAGGCTTGCGCTGTCTCTAAGCGTCTCATCGCTGTCTGTGATGCCATCATCTCTGTGCTGTGTTCCTCCCCTTTCAGGTGGGGGTAGCACCAGGTTGGTACTGCAGGAAAGTGAAGCTCTCCTAAAAAATACTTCCCTCATTTCAAATAGGTGAAAGCTTTACCTCTTATCACTGGTGATCATTTCTGAACTTCCTATGGTAGTTCCCAGCTACTTGTGACTACCTTAATTTAAACTTAAATTAATTGAAATGACATAATAATCAAAACTCAGTTCCTCAGTAGTGTTAGCTATATTTCAACCCTTAATAAGGAAGTCTGGCCAGCGACTGTAGATTTGAACAAAACAATTATGCTGCGTTTCCAAGATGGCAGAAAGTGCTACTGGACGACAATAGATGTCTTTCATTATTTCTTATTAAAGAACAAGCAACTAAGCAATACTTTGTTATTTATAGATGGAGATCAAAATATGTTTACATCCTTTGCTGAGATCCTATTTTGATGCAGAGGAAGAGGAAAAAAAAAAAAAAAAGCATGAAAACACAGGGAGAAAGCGAAAGCTTCCAGACCTTTCGGTCTCACATGCATTCACCTCTGGTTCTGTGTGTGCACTCTCGTGGCATACAGAATTGAGCATGTGGACCCAATAGCTCTGAAGAAGAAA
>RJWM01033889.1:0-20239 GCA_004363535.1 Dasyprocta punctata
CCAAATGTGGAAAAATATGTAAGTCAGTTCAAAACTAATAGGGCTGCTGGCTCTGAATTCAGGATAAACAAACCTCTGCCCAAAGAGAAATCAGATCTTCTGTCTTTCTGATCGAACTCAGCAAAGCCAAGTTCTCAAAGTCTGAATGCCTTGCTAAGTAAGTACCCTCAAATGAACTCCATGCCTCTGATGTTTCAGCGATCACAAATGTCACTCTCTAGCGAGAAAGCCCATGCCTCCCCAAGCATGACAGGTGGGCCGTATCTGGTGGTTCTCCGTGGTTTTCTCTGGTTGGTCATGGAGGATAGACATTTTCTGTCTGCACACAGCCAGCTGCAAATGTGAGCTGAACATTTACAAGGCTATTTTAGAGTGTTCAAAGAGATAAATCAAAGGATAACACACATTTTAAAAGAGCAAGAAATCATGAAAAAAAAATCAAGTAGAGCAGAAAAAGAACCAATAAGGAAAGTCAGCATTGATAAGTGAAGTCATTAAAATGTAAAAACTAAAACATTGGATGACTTTTAGAGATAAAGAAATCATACAGGATTCACGAATTAAAAGATAATATCAAAGAATTTTATCCAGAAAGCAGTAGAGACCAAGGAATAAAAAAAAATGAAATGCAAATCAGATAAAACAAAGGTAGTTTAAAAGGTATCAACTTTTGCCTAATAACTGCTCCAAAGACAAGAACAAGAGAAATGACAGGGAAACTGCACTTGAAGAGATAATGGCTGAGGACATCCAAAATTCAAAGGCATGAGTCCTTAAAAAGGCAGCGCAAAGCCGGGTACACTAGTGCCTACCTGTAATCCCAGCTACTTGGAGGCTAAGGAAAGAGGATCACAAGTATGGGGCAAGCCTGGAACTTAGCATGATGTTGTCCCCCCGCCAAAAAAAAAAGTAGGGAGCTAAAGATATAGCTCAGCTACTGGGCTAGAACATGCAAGGTCATGGGTTCAATTCCCATTAAAGAGGGGAAAAAGAGGAAAGAAGGTTGGGGAACAAACCTAAGCATATAAATACCATAGTCTCCCTTTAGGGACAGAACAGTTCCACACTCCCCAACAGATGCCTGAAACATAGATAGATACATAGATACATAGACAGATAGATAGATATAGTGCTTTTCCTGTACATACATAACTATAATGTTTTTTGGGTTTTTTTTTTTTTTTTTTGGTACCAGGGATTGAACTCATGACCTTACATTTGCCAAGCATACACTTGTGCTGCTGAGCTAAATCCCCAGCTATAATGTTTAATTGATAAATTTCACACAGTAAGACAGTAACAAATAATAAAACAGAATAATTAAGATCACGTACCATGGTTCTTAGCAAACTCGGCATACTATCTTTTCTTAAATTGAGAAAACTTTCACTCAAAAGAAGCACTTTATGGCTTCTCTTGGGCATATCTGAGTCACCAGCATCACCACTCTTGTTTTGGGGCCAGTATTAGGCAAGATAAGTATTACATGAACATAAGCATAGCAACCCCACCGCAGTCAATCTAATAACCAAGACAACTACTAAGTGACTACCAGACAGGTAGCATCTACAGTGTGGACACCATGGAAAGGGGATGATTGGCATTCCAGGTGGGCCAGAGCTTACATGATGCTACACAGAATGATGTGGGAGACCACAGATCTTTAAGACATGGAGCTTTGCAGGAGGTAATTAGATCATTGGGAACACGAACCTCAGAAAGGACCCATGCAGTTCTCAGGGGACCCCAGTTAGTTCCAACAAGAGAAATGTTACAATAGAGCATGAGGGGCTTTGCTCTGCTCCCTGGATACCTGCTTAATCATGTGATCTCTTCCTCTCATAAGTGTGCCCACCCTGATGGTGCCTACCATTTGACTCAGATAGTGGGGCCCTCACCAGAGTCAAGCCAAAGCTGGCACCATGCCCTGGAACTTCCAAAACTGTACATTTAAAAACCCCTTTTCTTCACAAGTACCCAGCATCAGGTATTTTGTCATAGTAATGGGAAAATAAATTAATACACCCCGTCAAGCCATGAGCTCCTTTTGGGCAGCAGTTGCCCCCCTTCCAGCTTATTTAGTGGGCACAAACCTAATTATCGGGAACTAGGTGGGTAAAAGAACTATCCCTCCAGGGACCAGCATTCAATGAGATAGAGAGCTTCCATCTCATTGCTACTGGGTATGTTGCTGGTCATCCCTCTTTGTGGCCATCATGGGGGCACTGAGGCATTCTGGACCTTCCTGCCTTCTTTACTATCCCTCTGGCAGTGCACTCTGTCTCCAGTGACACTCTGGGAAATGGTTGAGCTTGATCTCTGAGAGCCACTGGCCCAATGGCTGGCTCATCAGAATGCATCTGCCTTCCCCAACAACAACTCATCCCGCAACCCCTAATGGCTGCATTTTCGTGTAGCTATGATACCATGAAAGATAATTAAAGAAAGCAAGTCCTGGCCCCTTCGCAGATTTAGCTTTGCTTTCTTTTCCTCCTTCCTCTTCTGCCCTGTTTGCACATTCTCTGCCCAGCCTGTGCCATGGAGTCAGACTTTCCATGTCACGTGACATCACTGCTTCCAGCAAGACCTTGCAAGTAACTCCAGCAGCAACAATTTCAGCTGCTGTGGACCGACAGAATCTCATCCCACCTGTTTCCGCCTCCATGTAAGTTGACACATGCAGCACTTCACCTGAGCCTTTGAGCACTGTCTTGGTCCTTTGCAGAATCTCTGGTCTTCGGTGCCACTGCCCAATACATATGAGGGCTCCTCCAGCACCCCTGCACTGTCCAGAGCCTTCTGTGTGCCATATCTTGGTAGGTGTTGGGCAGGATGTGGGCTCGATCCCAGGTCCCCCTGCTCAATGCACCCTGGAGCTGCTAGAAAATGGTAAGAGGACAGTGCCTGTCTATGGAGGAGCCCCAGGCCCACCAGAGACCAGAAACCAAAACTGAGGTATACGGAAGTAGCCTGAGCATGTCCTTTATTTTCTGTTTTCTGGTGCTTTGAATCTGTGGGCTCCTTGCTGATTTTAGGGTGCTGCCCCGCCCAGGGTCAGTCTGTGGCTAGGGATCGTGAACAATTTACCGTGGCTATAATTTTCAAATGCAGACCAGCCAGTCCACGTCCCCAAACATCCTTTGTCCTGCACTTGTTTCTCCTGCCTCCTGACCAACCCTAGTGTTTCTCTGCATGGCCCCCATAGTAAATCCCTTCCTTGCGAGAACTATAACAAACTGCCTTTTCCATGGCAGTCCATCTCCCAGTGTGTTGGTCTTGTTTTGCCTCGAATTTTATATAAATACCCTATAGCAAATTTTATATTAATACCTAAAGCAGGAGATAAAAGAGGGAAGTGGCCATGACTCTCAGGAGGGTTTAAGACAGGACCCCCAGGCTGACACTCCTGGCCTATTTGTTTGGATGGGCCGCTTCCACTGGAGGGAAGCAGATGGATCATTAGGCTGTGTCCGAGCAAGTGGTGAGGTGCCAGCTCCCTCCCCGCCAGGCCCAGTCACCCCCTCTCCGCTGGCCCATGCTCTGCACTTTCTTCTCAAGTTGGAAAATGACCCTGACTCTTCCTCTCTCTTCTTTGAAAAACAAACATTAACAAAGCAAGCATCAAAGTATTTACTCTGTTTATCTCATTATTACATAATGTTCTGGGAGGGGGGGTCTTCTGTACCTCCTGTCTATACACCGGGGACCCCAGCTTCCTGGAAGGCGAGGATACCCATTACCTTTTTAGAACGGCAACTGCCCCCAAGGCCTGAGGGAGCTCTGGGTTTGGGTCCTGAGACTGGTGCATGGAGCAAACACTGAAAAATGAGATCCTCTCAGCTCTGAGCAATGAAGTTCCCCGAGGGTACTGCAGCACCATCAATCACTCTGCAGAGCAGACAGCCACATTCGACACCAAGAACAGAAGAGCTGGGGAGGCCCACTCGGTCCTCACATCTTGCAGGCATACAGCAAAAGCTATTCCTAGTGCATAATGGAGCCCAGGAGAAACTCACAGAGAGGGACTTGAAGGAGAAGTAAGGTTTGGCACGCAGAGGAGAGAAAAGGCCATTCCGGGCAGAAAGAGACAGACTGTGCAAAGGAACAGACATGGGTACAATTTGCTGGTACATACAGAACAGCACTGAGAATGACAGGAGCGGAAACCAGAGGTTCAGAGACCAGCGTGTTTCCAGATTGGCACCCCCAGGGCCTACCACAAAGCCTGGTGCAGATGAAGGGGTCCATGAAGACTTCTGGATGAGTGAATCAGTTCAAGAGATGGTCATGAACAGATATGCATGACCTTGAAAGCCAAACCAAAAGCATTTTGTCTTCTGCTCGAAGGAGGCTAACTGGGCTCCAAGCAGAAAAGGACACTTAATTGGATTTTGTTGCTTCTGCACAGACCATGCCAGCACAGCCAGGGGTGTTTCTGGGATAAGCTGGATGAGCTGATTAAACCATGCTCTTAAAATAAATAGCTTGTACTGTTTGTCCCCCAAAGACAAAATATGCTTCATAGAGCCTGTCTCATTATTCCTCGCAATGTACATATGCAAAACATTAGCCACCAAATTCCCCACCCCAAGCTTGTTTGGAGAAAGATGTTTGCTGAAGCCGCACAGCACTTTAGGGGTGAAAGTGAAGCAGCAGTGACTTTCACCCCTTGTCCTCACTATGCCCGTCTCTGATTTTTCCCCCTTGCTTCAGCCAAGGACCAAGGCTGATTACCCAAACCATGGGATGTCCCCGTTCTGACACTGAGGCCCAGGGCAGAGTCTCTTCTCCTGAGGGTGACTGAGACACCAGCCCCATCCTACTGCCTGTTGCTAGCTCACAGCAGTGTGGCTCTGTCTCTGATGGCCACCTTTGGGGGACAGGTGAGATTAGAACCTCAGAGTGGAGAAGGAGATGGCTCATACAGGCCCGGAAGAAAGCAGAGAGGAGGAGAAAGGCAGACCTGGATGGAAATGGTCCCATCTGTCCCCATGGGAAATGTCCAGGTGCTAACATCAGCCAGCTGTGTATCATGGAAGTTTCCTCACTGAGTAGCCCCTGACCCAGGTGAAAACCCTCAGCAACTTTGTGCAATTCCCAATCTCTCATTGTGACACTAGAGAGTTGGCCTCTCCATTCAACAATTTTAACAAGAATGTTGAGCTTTTGTTATGTACCAGGCTCTGTATCAGCTGTCACTCAGGTGGCAATTTCTCCTGCACAGTCTCACGGACTCTGTGTGGAGCACACCAGGAATGAGGGGATACGATGGTCAACACAACAAACATAGCCCTGCCCTCCTGAGCTTGCTGTCTGGAATCCTCATACTGCAGAAGATCAGAGGGGAATAGTTGAGGAAAGACCATAAAATATCGTGAGACCTGGAGTCCAGCGATGGATCTAGATTCTTACAGTTATGTATTCTATGATGTGAAAATAGAAGGTGAGTTGACATCAAGACAGTAGATACCACATGTTTGAGACAGTACCTGACCAGAACTGTGAAGCCAACAGTGGGATGGAGCCCCCTACTCCTTTCATTCCTAGCAATAAGGCTGCGTGCGAGCATCACAAAGGATTGGACACATGAGCCTAGAGTTTCAACACTATTGTGGACTGGCGACTGGCTTATACCTGGGAAAGCAAAATGGTAAGAAATAGGCCCTATCTTGGTCTGCTCTGGCTGCTGTAACAAAAAGCCACAGACTGGGTGACTTACCAGAAATGTGTTTCACACAGTTCTGGGGGCTGGAAGCCCACGTGAAGGTCTTTCAGGGCTTAATCTCTGGCAAAAGCTGTCTTTCTGACTTGCACATGGCTGCAAGGTCCCAATGTGACCTCTCCCCTGAGTACACGTGGAGACAGATGGAGCTCTCTGTGGTCATTTTTCATGCGGACACAAATCCTATATGATCAGGGCCCTGCTCTTATAACTTCATTTAACCTTCATTACCTCCTATTTCTAAACACGGTCACATTGCAAGTTACGGCTTTGACAATGGATTTGGGGGACACGACCAAATTGATCCATAGCAGGCAGCCAAGCTACTCTGATGAGAGAAAAAGAGGGGCTACTGCAGCAGAATCAGCCTGTACTTGAAGGTGTATTAGAACAGAGAATGTGCAGACCGTGCGTGAGAGAGTGGTGGTGTAGAGTTGCCTGGGCTCTGTCCAAGAGGACTGTGTACCGAGGGAACCACAACAGGGCCCACCAACCACAATCAGCCTGCATCCCAGAAGCTGATAAAGAAGTATTAGCCGCAACTGGGGGAAGGCATGGCTCCCACACCAGCATTAAGAAGGTAAGAGATCCCAGGGATGATGGGATGTTGGGGCTGTATCTCCAAGCAACTTACAAAAGCACTCTGGAAGGAGAGGCGATTTGAAGCACCTGCTGGGCTCAGAGAATGCTGATTCTCCATAGCCACATCAATGTAGTCATCCCTTAGTATCCACGGGGGCTGGTTCCAGGACTGTCTCCATGAATACCGAATCCAAGGATGCTCAAGGCTCTTACATAAAACTGCTGTCATATTTATATAAACCCTATGCACATCCTACCAAATACTTAAAATCATCCCTACAGTACTAATGATATTTAATGCAATGTATAAGCTGTGCAAATAGTTGTTAATAGTGTATTGTTTAGGAAATAATGACAAGAAAAAATTCACAATGTTCTGCACAGATACAATTTTCTTCCAAATATTTTCAATCCATAGTAAGTCGAATCCATGTATAATGAACCCATGGTATAGAAGGCTGACTATATCTGTCAAGGGGGAACTTTCTTGGGCCCCTTTCCCCTCTTCCTCCCTCAAGCTCATGGAAGAACAGAACCCAGATAAGGAAAGCTCCAAGAGTGTTACAGTGAACCCCTTCCTGTGAACAAGTTTCCTGCCCAAGTCAGAGAAGGAGCAGCAGTCTCAACTTCAAAGAAACTCAGAGTTGGCTTATGACATTGAACTAGGTATTTTAACTACTGAATTGAGGTCATATCTTGGAACTTAAACTGACTTAAGATGGTGACTAGAGAACTACTTTTATTACCTAGGAGAGACTAGAAAATTTATGGAGCCAAAGTTTTCATCCAGAGCCAGGGGAGGAACTAACCCCACTGGGTGGATATATGGAAATAGTAGACAGGTACCAAGAACTTTGGCTCCAATACTTTCTGGAAACTCTGGAATCTGCATGTGTTCAATGCCACAGATGAACCATATGGTGTGTGGTTTTCTCATTTTAAAACAGGGGTGATCCAACCTACCATGAAAGATTGCTCTGGAAAATTGAGCTGTCCATGTTAATGTCGGTGGAACATCTAGAACAGTATTTAGTACCCAGTAGGTCCAAAGCGATGGTAGTCAGCATTACTATTGTTTGTGATAATAGTTCACAGTAACTGTATCAAAGGTATTAGAAAACTGACAAAGCAGAAGTTTCTGCAACTCCAAGCTGTCTTTGTGGTCAGTTTCTCCAAAACTGACTCTCAAGCTATGTACTATGTGACTCTGAAGAAGTCTTAAACTGCAGAGAAATCTGACCTTTCTTCTTAACCTAAAACAACTTTGGAATTTTATGTAGAAATCTTAAACCTCTCCTCTGTTTACGGTTCTGAAAATACAAGATGTGCTGTATATAACTTCTCCCCAGACTCGCATTGAATACTAATTGCCATTTTCCAGAAAGCTCAGCATCTGGGCAGCTATCTAGCCCCTGGGATCAACGATGGAATTGGACTGACACCAAAACTGGTTACCACAACACGTCATCTACTCATGAATATCATTAAATGAGCTTGGTTTCAAGAAATCTTAGACCTTCAACTTTAGTTTACTTCACTCTTTTCTCAGCATTCCAGAATATGATTAATGGGGACAACATGCCACAAATAAGTTATACATGGCTCAGAATTCTAATTCACAATCGATTAGTCATTTAACAGTGGCCCTGAATAATGTAATGTTAATGGCCAGCCCTGGTGAGTCTGGCCCTACCAGAAACCCATTACTAGTATACCTTGTGTTTTACAGCCTCACTGCTGGAGCCTAATGTCTGCTCACGAGGACAATAACTTTACCTAATGGTTGCTAACTATGTAAAATTGACTAGAATTGAACAAACATTGTAGAGGTTACTGCCTCAGCCTCCTAGAGGTACTGTTTTCAAGTGAATGCTAGTCCCATAACTCAGGAAATAGATGCCCTTGCGTTGTGTTTGGGTTGAGGGTAGGGAGAGAAAACAGCTTGGGAACAGTGATTTTGAACTGTGGCAGAGCTCAATGGTTTCATAGATAGGAAGTAAAATTCTTACAGGCCTTTGCAGGATGAGAGGAAAAGATACTTGAAACTGGAGGAAAGAAAATAAATGAGAAAGTTAAGAGGAATGAAAAGAAAGGCAGAGGAGACAGGTGGCAAAACATGTGACTCCACATCAAGAAATAATCATCCCTAGTAAAAAGACAGTATAATTCAATTTTTGTTTGATAACTCCTTTATTATCTATGTGACTTAAAAGGAAATTACAAAATAAATGTTAAGTATCTGTTGTTGGGCACATAGTGTACAGAGATGTACTTTATGGTAATAATAACATAAAGAAATACATAATAATGAATTATCTGAAAAAGAAGGCAAAAAAAAAAAAAAACTACCCCATTTGTAATAGGTACTGTGATGGTCTGTATTTAGATGTCCTCCCAAAGCCTCATGTGGTCATACGTGGGACTTTTTCAGAGGCAGCTGGATCTAGTGTCTGTGATTGATTCATGGTACAATGCTGGGATTAGGAGTGTGTGATTATTAAATCAGTCCACTGATTGGTTTGGCACTGCCCTAATCCGGGTAGCCTAGATAGAGTATAAAGGGGCAGAAAGACACTGTTAACATCCCTCCTTTGTTGCTTTTGCTACCTTGTGGGCACCATGACTATTCTCCTCTGCGATGCCTCTCTTCCAAGCTATCCTGCCTTGGAATTGGCCAATTATGGACTGAAACCTCTACAAACTGTGCAGTAAATAAACCTTTCCCCTTTTAACTTTTGGTGTCGGGTATTTTGTCTCAGCAATGAGAAAAGTAACTAAGACAGCTACGCTGCCTTAAAAAAAAAATTGAATACTGAGGAATAAATTTAACCCATGAGCGAGAAAGATCTGTATGCTGAAAACTATAAAATGCTGATGAAAGGACCTAGAGAGGACACAAATAAATGGGAAGATACTCCGTGTTCATGGATTGGAAGAATTAATGTTGTTGAAATATTTATACTACCAAAAATGATCTGTAGATTCAACACAATTCTATCAAAATTCCAATATTTTTCACCAAATAGCAAAACAATCCAAAAATTCCTTTAGAATTACAAAAGACTCCGAATAATAGCCAAAGTTATCCTGAACACAAAAAACAAAGGCAGAAGCATTATGCTACTTGATTTCAAAAATATACTATAATAAGCAGAACAGCATGATACTGGTATCCAATCAGATAAGTACAGCATAGAACTGAAGCAAGAATCAAGAAATAAATCCACACATTTACAATTGGTTCTTGACAAAAGTGCCAAGAATACACAATAGGGAAAAGATATTCTCTTTAATAAGTGGTGTTTTATGAAAACTAGATACTCACAGAATAAAATTGTTATGGATTAAAAACTGGTGGTCAACTTGGCACCAGCTGAATTACATCAGCATGGTGCCGAGTACAGATGGCCCACCTGAAGAAAGCTACCAGCATAAATAGAGACGTGGAGAAGAAGAGCAAGGCATTGTGGATTCTTTCAAGAGTTGCTGTTTCGAGCCGACGGTTCTCCTGGAGGAGCTTGTCATGCTGGCTTCCCCAAAATGGATTTAGCCATTATCATTGGAGGAGCTCGGGACCTCATCGGTGAGAGTGGCTGTGGTTCACCTTGGGGGAGCTCTGCTCATCACATTGTGCATCGCTTCCTGCCTCTAGGGGAAGATGTGTGCTGGAGAAGCTGTCACGCTGGGCTTCCAGACCTGTGCTTGACTGTTCTCATCATTGGAGGAGCTTGGGACCTGTTGCCACTGAGGATGGCTGTGGTGCTCTTCAGGGCAGCCCCACTCCTTATTTTGAGCGTGACTTCTTGGTTCCCATGTAGAACCCTCAACCAACTGCACAGCTCCTTCACCCCACTGGCATAGACTTTTTAGTTTACACAAATGACCTTTGGCCTTTGGGCACAGAACCATAAAATAGACTGGCGTGAGTCCTTATTGTGGGCTCTTAGATTTCCAGTTGGATTTGTGGGAGGCATTGTCATGCGTTTTGGGTCTTTAACTGGACTCATGCAGGACATTGCTGTGGGATCCAGGCCCTCAGCTGAATATCCTGGGTTTTAGTGTTGTGGACAGATTTTCCTGCACTTTCTTCTGTTTAACTCTCTGTGACCATCATAAAACAGTATTACAAATTCTGTGTCCTATACGCCGTTGTTCTCCCTGTAACCCCTAACTACAACAAAAATTAAACCCTTATCTCATGCTGTACAGAAAATCAATCCAAAGTAGGTTAAATACTTAAATGTAAAACCTGGAACTATAAAAATGCAGGTAGAAAACACTGGGAAAATTTCCATCACATTGGTCTGGTGATGATTTGGTTTTTTTAGATATGATCCTAAAAGCACAGACAGCAAGAAAGAAAAATATATCAATCGGATTACATCAAACTAAAAAGCATGTTCTACACAGGAAACAATAAAGAGAATGAAGAGATAATCTATGTAATAGGAGAATACTTGCAAAACATACATCTGATAAGGGGTTAATACTCAAAATGCAAAAGGAACTAAACCAAACAGCAAGACAACAAAACAGAAACTGATTTTTTTTTTTTTTTTTTTTTGGCACCGGGGATTGAACTCACAACCTCGCGCCTGCTAGGGCAGGCGCTTAAGGCACTGAGCCAAACTCCCGGCCCTAGAAACTGATTTTTTTAATGGGCAAAAAAAAACTGAACAGACATTTCTCAAAAGAAGATATACAAATGTCCAATAGTTACATGAAACAAATACTTACGATCTCTAATAAGGAAATACAAATCAAGTCATAATGAAATACTACTTCACACCTGTTAGAGTGAGATGAACGATAAGTATTAGAAAGGATACAAGGAAAAGGAACTCTTATACGTTGTTGGTAGGAATAGAAATTAGAATAGCCATCATAAAAAATAGCATGGAGATTCCTTAAAAAATTAAAAATTGACCTGCTACATGATCCAGCAATCCCACACCTGGAGGAAATGAAATTAGTATGTCAAGGAGATATCTGCATTCCCATGTTCATTATAGCAGTATTCATAATAGCCAAAGTATGGAATCAATGTAAGGACCCATCAATGGATGAACAGAGAAAGAAATGTGACATAGAAACACAATAAACTACTATTCTACCTCCTACTGACCTCCCTCTGCCCTTCCTCTGACTTTCATCTCTCCTTGCTCTGTCCTCTAGGCATGGTAAAGACATACTGTATGATCTCACTTAAACGAGGACTCCTAAAAGTTTCTCTCTTTGAAGCAGATTGCACAATAGTGGTTACCAGGGATGGGGGGTTGGCTGGGGAATGTGAGTCAAATGATTCAGATGGATGAGAGGAATGACTTCAAGATATTTATTCTACAACATGGTGAATATAGTTAATAACAATGTACATTTGAAAATCATTGAGGGTAGATTTAAAATATTTTCATAACAAAGAAATGATATATGTGAGGTACAACATATGTGAGCTGGTTCTAGCCATGCCACAATATACACACACTGTATTTCTCAACATCATATTATATAGCATAAATTTGTATTACAGGGTTATTTGTCAACTAAAATTTATTTTTAAAAAGGGAAAGACAAAGTACAAAGAAACATATTAAAAAGATACAACTGGAAGGATAAGACAGAAAGAGTCTAGGCCCCAGTATAATGAAACTCTGTATCATCTATGAAGTCTCTGTATTTCACTTGTATTTGAAAGAAAAACAAACTGCTATATTAAAAGGAGAGAAAGAATGAACTGCCAACTTTTCATAAGCTGGCAGGAGTTGAATAGTTAAGACTTGGTAAGTCATTCTGACAAAGAGAAGAGAAAGTATTGGTGGTCAATAACAACAATAAATTAAGTCAAGACGACCTGTGCTTGAACTTAAGATCTACCCTTTTTGAAGCACTAATACCTGTCTTAGTTACTTTCTTCTCACAGAGACATACTACCCAAAATCCACAACTGTAAAGAGGAGAAATTTATTTTGGCTTACAGTTTGTAGAGGTTTCAATCCACAGTCCAAGCTAGGCAGCATAGCAGAGGAGAAATGGTGTGGCAGTGGGAAACATGCCACGCCCCAAATGATGCACATCCTCTGATTGGGTTTCACCTCCAAACATCACAATTAGCTTTAAACTCATCAATGGACTAATTCACTGAAGAGTATCACACCCATGTGACCCAGTAATACCTGCAAAATCCCACCTATGAGCACATGAGACCTTGGGGGACACTGAAATTAAACCATAACAATACCTTAGAGCTGTTATTATTCACACTATTAGACAGTTTCATCATGTATAAGAATAAATATAACTAACTTCAGGTTATTTTAAGAATTAACTATAATATATAAGGAACAGTAGTTGATACAATAGATAGTTATTATTTTTTAGAAGATCATAAAGAAGGGAGGAGGGGGCAGAGCTATACAGGAGCAAAACTTTTGTACACTATTAAAATTAAGTTATGTACTACATTATTATAAATTGTCAATGGTAAAAATATATAAAGAAACAAGGGAATTAAAGTGGCACATTAGGATGGCACAATAGAGAAAAGATATAAAACTTACATAAAATAAATAGCAGAGTGGCAGAAAAGTAACACTTAAAATCATATTAATCATAAATGTATTAAACTTTCAAATTAAAAGACACAGGTTGCCAGAATGGATTAAAAAATATGATCTAATGATATGCTACCTAAAGAGGATTCATTTTAGATTTAAAGACACAAATGGATTAAAGTAAAAGGACAGTAAAAGTAGTAACCAAAAGAGAGCTAGAGTGGCCATACTAATAACAGAAAAAATTTATTTTAAGATAAAAATTGTTATTAGAGACAAGGAAGAAATCTTATAATAATAAAAACCTTGGTCTATCAAAACATATAACATTGCTAGAGTTTGGATCATAAATGTCCTCAAAAGTCCATGTTTTAAAGGTTTGGTCCCCAGAGTGGTGCTATTTAGTAGTAAAGTTAGTAAGAGGCAGGGCTTAGCAGGAGGCCTTCAGGTCATTGGGGGAGTGTCCTCAAAGGGTATAGTGGGACCCCAGCTCAATGTCTCCTCACTCTTAACTTCTTGTCATTAGGGTGAGTGGTTTGCTTTACCATGCACTCCCCACTATATACATGTGACGTCTCCACCAGAGGCCAAAGACAAGTAGTTACACCTGATCATGGACTGGAACTCCCCTAAAACTGTGAGCCAAAATAAATCTTTTCACTATAAGCTAACTGTATCAAGTGCTTATTATAGTGATGAACTGCTAACACAAATACAAACACATAAACATATAAAACTAGCAACAGACCCTCAAAATGTAAAAAGCCAAAGTTGACAACATAGAAAAAAAAAGATTTCAACAATAACAATTGGAGACTTCAATGCCCCATTTTTAATTATGGAGAGAAAATCTAGACAGAAAAGTAACAATAGAACAAAAGCATTTAACAGTACTATTGTACTCGGTGATATACTATGTACCCCCCAAGTCCTCATATACTTTTGATGGGGCTGAGTTATTGGTTTGTTACTGGTTTGTTGTCTGGCGCAGGGATTGACAATGTGAGTGCTGCACCAGCCCAGGGGTGGAGCTGACATACAGTGTAAGGGAAGGCGGGTCTTCCTCTTGTGCTTCCGCCTTCTCTCTTGCCAGCGCATCTTGCATTTGCGGCCGCTGTGAATGGCGTTCCCACCATGCCACGCTGCCTTGGAGCCAATTAAGTGTGGACTGAAACTCCCAAGAAACTGTAAGAATAAACCTTTCCTTCCCTAATTTTGGGTGTCAGGTATTTTGTCTCAGCAACAAGTGAAAAATAACTAAGACAACTATCAAGTCAACAAGACCTAATATCTATCTATAAAACACTTTGGCCAACAGGAGCTGAATACACATTCTTCCAAGTACACATGCGACATTATCTGGGATGGACTATATGCTGAGCTACAAATGAGTCTCAGTAAGTGTAAAAGGAATCTGATCATACAAAAAAAAGTTCTCCAATTATAAAAAATTATAAATCAATAACTAGGAAAAATTTGGGGAATTCACAAATATGTAATAATTTAAAAACATATTCAGGAATATGAGTCAAAACAGAAGTTACCATGGACTGAGATAAATGAAAATGAAAATACAGCATTTCAAAACTTACTGAATGCATTCAAAGCAGTAATCAGGGAGAAACTCCTAGCTATGAATGTCTACATTAAAAAGGGAAGATTTCAAATCAACAGCATAAATTTCAATATCAGGAGACTAGAAATGAAATACAAACTAAACTGAAAACAAGCATAAGAAACAGGACAAAAAACTGGAATGGAAATAAAATAGAAAAATCAGAGAAAATTAATGAAATCTAAAATTTTAAGAATTGATTGGCATCTCTAAATCTCTCTGCTTCTGTCATCAAATTGCCTTCACTGACTCTGCTGTTCCTTTACTCTCTCTATAAGGACTCTTATGATCACATTGGTTCTATCTAGATAATCCCAAATAATTCTGCTACCTCATAAAAAAAACTGCAGAAAGGCATTGGAGCACATCCAAGGAGTGGCAGGATCTCTGCAGAAGGTAGAAACTAAGGATGACACATAGCAAAAGGAAGCAACTCACCTGTCACTCTGTCTCCATTTTGGGATCAGCTCAGAACCAGAGCTACCACACCCTTCCCAACCAGCACATTAAGACCCATCTGCAGACAAAAATCTTTTCCTGCAAAATCCATTCTATAAATCTTGAAAAGAGTGATCATTCCACCAGAGACGGACATCAATGCAAAGCCACAAAAAAAAAAAAAAAAAAAAAAGCAAAGAAATGAGATACCATCAAAGGTAAAAAGAAAACAATAGTTCTTCAGTAACTGACTCCAAAGAAAAGGAAATTTACAAAGTACTTGAAAAAGAAATGAAAATAATGATTTAAGGACAGATACAAGAGAATATATACATTTCATGAAATTAGAAAAACAATTCATGATCTGAATGAGAAATTCAACCAAAAGATAGATACAGTTTGAAAAATCCCTTGTTTGACATGCTGGGAACAAGAAGTGCCTCTGATTTCACTGTTTTGGATTTGGAATATTCACACAGACTTTACCAGTTGAGCATACTTAATCAAAAAATCTGGTATCCCAAATGCTCTGAATCTAAACATTTTGCATGTCATGTTAGCACTCAAAAAACTTAAGGTTTTAGAATACTTCAGATTTCAGATTATTTATGCTTGACCTAGTATAATAAAAATCAAATAGACATCTTCATGCTGAAGAATTCAGTGAATGAAATAAAAAACATAATAGAAAACTTCAACAAAGAGTAGAATTTTTAAGCTGTAATCTCAACTTTTAAAATTACCCAAAAGGTAAAAAAGAATGAAAAAGAGTGAGGACAGTTTATAAGACATTATTGTCAAAAAAAGAGTATTTCATAACGAGAAAAGGAAAAGATAGAGATAGAAAGTTTATTTAGTAAAATAATTGCTGAAAACCTCCTAAGTCTTAGGAAAGATATGGAAATCTACACTCATAAAGCTTAAAGCCCTTCACCAATGAATCAACTCAAAAAGGTTCTCTCTTAGGCACATCATAAGTAAACTATCAAAAATCAAAGTTAAATAATTTTAAGAACAATAAGAGAAAAATAGAAAGTCACCCATAAAAGAATCTCCCACTTCAAAGTGCAAAAATAAGCAAACAAAAAAAGCCAACCAACTAAGAGCACTTTACTCAGTGAAACTGTCCCTCAGAAATGAAGGAGAATTAGTGTTTCCTAGACAAGAAATAGTTGAAGGAATTCATCACCCCAAGACCTACTTTATAAGAAATCCTTGAGGGAATTCAAGTGGAACCAATGGGATGCTAATTACTTGAATGAAATGTATATTGGTATAAAATATACTAATAAAGATAAGTGTATAAACAAATGCACAATTTGACTCCAATACTATTTTGGTGTGCTCTGTAGTATTAAGGTGGAAAGTCAAAATAGTAAAATATGACAGCAGCAATAAGAAATACACAATGTAAAGAGGGGTAGATTGTGATATCAAAAATATAAATTGCAGCTAACAAAGGAAAATTCTAGACTTTTTGTATGCAATTGAGTAGATAACACAGTAAAATAGTGTATTATGAGATATTTTATCCAAGACTTGTGGGAACTCCAAATTGAAATATTTAACCATATATACAAAGAAAAAGCAATCAAACCTCAGGACTATAGAAATTACAAAGATAAGTAACAAGAGAAGAAGAATGCTAGAAATGATCTACAAACGTGATCAGAAAATTACAAAATGATAAATCTATTCCACTCAATAATTATTCAAGTGTAAATAAACTCACCAATCAAAATACATAGAGTAGCTAAATATATTTGGAAAACCAAGCTCTAACTATATGATACCTACAAGAGAACTCATTTTGCCTTGGTACACACACATAGCCGTGAGTGAAGAACGAAAGATATTCCATTCAAATGATATACAAAAGTGGGCAGGAGTGGCTGTACTTACATCAGCTAAAATATACATCAAGTTAGAAACTCTCACAAGAGAAAAAGAAGGTCATAATTTTGCAATAAATGATGGAGTTCATCAAGAGGACATAAGTGAAAAATGCACGTGTGCCCAACACCAGAACACCTAAATATATAAAGCAAATATTAATGGGCATGAAGGAAGTAAGAGTGAGGCACTTTGATGCCCCATTTTCAACAGATCAACCAGGCAGAAAACAATATGGAAATACTAGAATTTAACTGCACTTCAGACAGAATGAACCATATATACATATAATACATACACACATATATACATATATATACACACACACACACAAAATTGGCAAACTCTTAGGTAGACTAAAGGAAAACGCTAAGACTCAAATATATAAATTCAGAAAGAAATTGGAAACATCCAATACATGGTTCCAAAACAAAAGAATAAGGGATAATTATGAAAAACTGTATGTCAGCAAATTTGATAACATAGAGGAAATGAATAAGTTCCTAGAAAAATACAGTACACCAAGGCTGAACTAGGAAGAAATTCACTGAAAACAAACAGATGTTGTAATAGTAATTAAAAACTCCCCAGGTTTGGATGGCTCTCCAGCTGAATTCTACCAACTTTCAAAATATAATTAATACCAACATGCACATGGGGAAAAAAATCTAAACATCATTAGTTAGTAGAGAAACACAAATCAAAATCACAATAACATACCACTTCACACCCGCTAGGAGGTTAAAAATAATAAAGAAAAAGAGAGGGTCCGGGAAGGATAGCAGAAGAAAGTGACTGGTTGCAACTTGCAGCATTATCCTAAAAGAAGCCAGTCACAAAAGACATACATTTTATGCTTCCATTTATATGAATTATTCAGAAAAGACAAATCTATGTGACAGAGAGATTACTGGTTGCCTAGCAATAGGGCAGAGGATTGAGTACAGAACAAAGTGACAGGTAGTGGGTATGGTGTTTCTTTTGGAGGGTGATGAAAATTTTACAAAATCGTGATATTTGTACATGCTTGTGAATATACTAAAGACCACTGAAATGTACACTTTAACTGGGTGAGTAGGATAGTATACAAGTTATACCTCAATAAAGCTGTCAAGAACAAAATTGGCACAACGATTTTTTCTTTTTTTAAAGAACGGCTGTTCCTTAAAATAATCACTTAGGAAAGCAGTGCATTTATAGTCTGTTAGTCAGGTTAGAATAAGCTTTTCTTCAGGAACAAATAAACCTCATGTCCTAGTGACTCATATCACAGCCCATGTGGGCTGGCTGGCTTTCCTGGACAAGTTCCTCTGAGTGGTGACTTGAGGGTCCAAGTGCCTTCTGCCTGATGGCATTGCCATGCTAAACATGTGGCCGGTGAGGTCACTCTGGGGAGGGATGAGAGAGAACAGATGTTAGGTTGGGGTGGAGGCTGTTGCCAGCCTGGAAGCTGTGTGCTTTACTTCCTCCTGTGCCCCACTGAGCAGTATACGGTCCCATGCGTCCAACTTAATTGCAAGCAGTGCGAGAGAGTCTTCCATTGTGCCCCAGGGAAGAAAGTGAAACAGGACTTAGAGCACCTATGACATTGTCTCTGCCCAAGTCACGCGTGGAGCAAGAGGAGGAGGAGGAACGAGAAAGAAAGAAAAGAGGAACGGTGACTTCTCAAATTTCCTGGCTTGCTCTTCGCTCCCAATTGAAATGTACAAAAGGAACTTGTTCTTCCTAACCCACAATCCTATGTTTGGTACTCATTATGGTTTGTACATAGATGTCCTCCCAAAGCCTTATGCGCTCATACACAGGGCTTTGGGGAGGTGATTGGACCATGGGGGCATGATATTCATCAGTGCATTAGTCCACTGATGAGATTATAGCTAAATGTGACATTGGAAGATGAACCTGAGGAGGAAGGTCGCTGGGGACTTGATCCCTTTCTGCTTCCTGTCACCACGCCATGAGCTCTTTCTCCTTTGCCATGCCCCTCCACCATGCTGCCCTGCCTTGGAGCAAGCTGAACTATGGACTGAAACCTCTACAAAATGTTAGCTCAAATAAACCTCTCTCTCCTTAGAGGTATGAGTGCCAGGTACTGTTTGTATCAACAACAACAACAAAAATTAACAAGGACAGTCATTATTAGGGCTACCACCATAGTTCCCTGCACTCTGGCCGTATCCCAGTCACACCGCTGATTCCCTTGTATTGCAGGATATCTGGCTCAGATCCTTACCCCTGAGCTTTGGGCTATGAACTCCATAGGGAAAAAACTCGCTGTATTAATCTCCTGACCCCAAGAAGGAACGGCAGTCCACTGGACACTGAGTGATCAACCCAAGTTGGAGGACTCGAACACATGCCTTATATTCTTCAACTATATCACCAGTACTCCAGAGCAGGGATGGAATCTTATTTTGGCTCCTTCATGGAGCTCAGTACACCCAAGGGACCATTTGATTCTCTTCTGGCTCAATCAAAACTAAGTAGATAGAAAGCAGACATGACCATCCAGCCCTCCATCTACCCACTCATTCATGCATTCATTCATCAGAAGATCACCTCTGCCAGGGCTAAGTGTCTCTAAATCAGGGGACTGATGGAGATGCTGGACACTTATAAATTCACCTTCCCACAGTGCCAGTTACTGGAAACCGCTGCAGTGGGTTCCAATCTCCTGCCTGGGAAACAGTGCACAGCGGGAAAGGAAAGAAAGAGCAAAGACAAAGCAAGAGGGGTGAATAGCAGGGATCTGGGGCCACCAATTGCTCTCTAGGAGCAAAAGGCTCCAAATCTCCAGCTTCCATTTTGTTAGCCAGTGTAGGGGAGCAGGTAGAGGGCTTTTCCTAGAGCAGCATAGAGGTAGTGGTAGAGTGGGTAAGTTTAACATCATAAAGCGAACAAGCCAAGATCCATCACCAACATAGGTGCTAAACTCATTGACCAAGAAGGTGATTTGCACATTCCATAACCAGCCCTTGAAGCAGGCAGGGCAAGGAGAGCCTAGGGCAGATACTATGTCAACTTACAATTGCAGTCCCCAACAGACATTCACTAAAGAGATTATCTGTCCTCACTTGGGATAAGGAGTGAGGCTGGAGCCCCCAGGGCAGCCCCCACATCTCAGAGTCTGAGATGATCCTGCCAACACCAGGTGATCAACGTGAGTTTGGACACAGTAAGCCTCATGCATTGGAAAGATTCTTCTCTGGACCAAGGCAATGGTTGGTGCTGTTGGAATGGGTGTGATAAAGGAGAGAACAGCTCTGCCATCATAGGGTCACCCGTGATCTACTTGTGAGTAGTCCCATCCCTTCTCTATAGCTGACGTTTATTTTCAAGGGTAGAGAGTTGACCAGCTGCTCAGCCTGTGGCGTACTGCCACAACTCTTCCCCTGTTGCAATTCTGCATTTGTTCCATTTTATCCATCTCCTTGCACA